>JAOBRG010051340.1:0-14920 GCA_027574985.1 Umimayanthus nakama | reverse complement strand
ACAATAATGGACAATGACATAACGGTATTTGGCTATGAAAATGAAGTGATAACAATAACAATAACAATAACAATAACGACAATGAAAATGATAACGATCATAACAGTTACAATTACAATTACAATAATAATGATTGTGATAGGGATAGATCATAATAAAATGATGCTGCTGTGGATGTTGGTGATAATAGTAAGTTAATTAGAACTCCACGGAAATTTGTGACATATATCCATGTACTTATACAGTTTTGTCAGTTATGAGAAACAAAGGCATGTCAAGGTACAAACCATTGGCATGGAAAACGTTGGGCACTATTTCGTAAAAGTTATATTCTTCCGTGTTTCTGTCAAAACAATGTCAATAATCTTAACGTGCTTTAAACTTAAAACACATCTGGCAAGTTGCTTAACAACTTAATTGTATTTTTAACTCCAAATCTTGTTGACCCTTGAGAGCCTTTTCTTGTCCAGTCTACATTCTCCAGTGGGAAAGCTGCTTCAAATTTATAAAAATTAGTTCTACTTTGGTACGATCCTTTCAAACTATGAGTTGAACAGACTTAACTGAGTTACTAGAAGTAATCACAGATAAGTGTAGTGCGTTCGACATCATTAAAAAATTGAAGTTTTGGCTGCAGGGATAGTCAGAGCTAGAATTTTTTTCACTAGACAACTGGGCTAATAAACGCTTGGTTTTACTAATACTAGCCCCCTTCATTCGTAGTATGTAATATTCAATATTTATGTTATTTACAACAAGAACACGATGTTGAAATTCGTTAACGACTGATTCATTTCTTTAAAGTGGATTTTAAAAAGTTGTCTTCATGACTATTGTTTGAACTCAAAATGGATGACATACGTTTTGAGACCGAAGTTTTGTAAGTTTGACACATTACACCACAACATCATGTAAGTATTTTGCAACATTAAATATCTAACTGGCTGAAACTTCCCACCACACAAAGTAATACTTTTGTAATACTAGTACTGAGTAAGTTACTTCATTTGTTTTTATTAAATCTCGCAACTATCTACGACACTCCAGTCCAGAACAAATTTGTTTACATTTTGAAATTCATCGAAGCGGATACTGAAATGTCCGAATCCTATAGCTTAAAATGCACGCTAGAACTTCTCCTGCAAGCTTAAAGGCTGAACAGTATTTTATGGTTGTTCTGTTGACAAAGTGTTACTCGTAAACTCTCCACCCATTCAAGTTCCGGTTCAAGTTGTATCAAACAAAAGATAAAATTGTGAGATAATATATAATTATTGGTCATTATTCGTTGCGGTTGCAGATTGTTTTGGTGTTTTGTTTGGCATTCGTCTCTGAAATATCGACACAATGCGTAAAACGATCCAAGAATATTGCAAGTATTCTTGACAGGCACTTGGTACGAGTTTTCAAAGAAGCCTACTTAATGTAGTCATCCACAGTGTTTACTATTGTTCAGAGTAGCTCCAATTTTGAACTCTGGTGGCTGTCAGTGATCACAGTGATGGTCCTCTTTCTGAATGCACACTATTCATGTTAATTGATAGTTGAAGGTCCTGTCTAAAGGTTTTGCTAGTTCTGTTAACATGCTGCAGGCTGTTAAACCACACGAAGCATCTTCTTTCCACTAACTCTAATTTTATATTCAGAACGAAATCCGACACGCGGCGTGCTAATCCGGGTCCCCTGCCTTAGCCTGTGATCGAGGCTATTGAACACAGCCACAAAAAACCGAGATTTCTTGCGCTATGCAAAGATTAGGGTTGCGATCTCCTTCGTCGAACGCAATAAACTTGAGACATGTTCATGTAATAGAGCAATGTTTTTCGTCCTTTGAAGTTAACAAAACTAACGTAAACTGACAACAAAAGCGAATACATTTTATGGACATGCTATTGAATTTATCCATTCTTACAGTATTGGTTTCCGGAGGAACCCACAAAGGTATGCGTTTTAGAGGTTTCCATTATCGACTTGTACGTGTAAGATGTTTCATTCATTTGTACGGCAAGAAAACTTAGCTTAAGACCTCGAACATTCAACTGAAAGGTCATACACGTAGAAACCAGTATTCTCTTTTCTAAATGTGTTTGCTTTATTTGCTACTTTTGACCCACCGCGTCGTGTGATTTTTTTTTCTACGCCCACTTCAAGATGGCGGTGGTTTACTAGAACTGCAATTTTGCTCAAATTAGCAAAATTTCAAGCAAAAAAACAGAAGTTAAAAATGCCGAAGAAAGGTAGGCATGACGAGTCTCGACATAGGACCTCATAAACAGAGTCACTATTCACTACCACATTACTAACCGATCATTTCGCTGCCAACACTTCACATTTTTTTGTATGTCCATCTAATGTTCTTACAAAAGTAACCCTGACCCAACTTTTACCCTAACTAAACTCAGATAACCATCAACAACCATCAATACCCCTATGATATGAATTTAAGGACAATAAATAAGCCGTGACAGAGCGCCATCCCTAAGTGGGCGTAAAAAATAATTTCGCCCGCGTCGTACAACCAGAAATAACAGTTATTGGATTTCCTCAATGTTTCCTGTTCCGAGAAAATACTCTTTAAAATAAGAATAAAACTGATTGCTTGAGCAATGTTTTAATAATCATCGGTTACTTTAAAGCATATTATGACTGTTGTTTTCTAAGCCTGAGGTAATAATTATCAAATTATCGTAAATATTACACACGGTTTTTTTTTACAAGAAGGTTCATATAATTATAAGAACACTGGAATATCGAGGCTGAACTTTTAAGAATATTTTAAGAATAAACCGGAGGGCTGAAATTGTGAAAAGAATATAATTTCGTTTGTTGAAAATCCGTAAATACAGTTCAATGATTTGTTTCCATCGCGGCAATTCTGCGAGAAAACCAAAATGGTCAAATGTCGTTTGACGTGACATCTTGACCTAACCAAGTGTGATAAAATATGGCGGAGCTGGCAGTTTCTTTGTAAAGCGACACAGATCTGACAGATCTAGACAGCAAACACTTGTACGTTGTAACACCCTTAAACGAAAATGTCATGAGCTACAATTTAATAAGAATACTACAGAATACTTTCAGCATAAAATCGGCCGAAAAATAGGAATATTCAGCCTGGGCCAGAAAACATCAATCTTAATCTTATAAAAGAGAAAGAGAGTTTGGGGGGGGGGTCGTAAAATCGATTTGATTCCACTTAATTGGTTCCATTGGACACAAAGCTAAAGAGGGGGGAGTAGATCCAGGGAGTTACCAGTGGAGAAAAAACGCTCAAAAAAGTTGGTATTTTTTTTTTCATTTTTTGTATGTTGGCGCCCAGCAAACATGACATTACGATACTCTTTACTTTCTTTAATGACTTTCACCGGCGGTATTTGTGTTTGTGTGACGATCGAATCGCCCATAAAGCGGCAAAGCAAGGCGAAATGCTTTGAAAATAACCCCACTGCACTGTATCAGGCAAGTTATAAATCACAAAAACAATAGGTGACGTAGGGGTCAAGTCCTTAACACCAAATCGGTTTTACCACGCCCCCTAAGTCGCTTTGTAACAACAAACCCTCCTGTGGGTTTTGAGGTTAAAGTACACCAAGTACACTGATGAACGCAGCCTCATGTGACTTCCTCGTGAAACTTCTCGAATTAGTAACTAATAACTCAGCAATTATTTCGGTTGTGAAATGGGGTTGTATTGGTAGTTTTTAATATTTGAGACACGTTTCTACACAAGACTGCACAAAATTTAATAAAAACCTGCATTTAGAAACCGAAGTAGGGCCAGTATTGAAGGTTGAGCTCCTGGAAACGGGGAATATTCCTCGTTGAGTTGATGCAGTTGTTTAAATAAAGTGTCTAATTTTAAAAATGCTTTGTCTGATGATACTCACTATGAACTTCCTTACCTCTGCTATAAATAAGTCAGAATGATCCCATATTAGTACGTGGTTACATAGAAGCCTAATTCTAAGTTTTAATCTCAATATTTAATGCTCTCGTTTTTCAAGCAACAAACCGCAGCACTGTCTTACCAATTCGTAGCCAACCATTACGAATGTTGTTGTCAAGATCAGTCTTCTCTGCGTCCAGAACGAGCGCTTGTGAGCCATTGCAGTGTCTTTAATCCTTCCTATATTTGGTGGGAATTCGTCGCTGTTCGCCAAAAACACAAGAAAAGGCGTGAAATATGTTAATATTTGCACACAGGGAGTAAGATTGAATTTACAATAACCCATCACATAAACAAACACCTACAGGACTCGGTTTCCTTTAGTTCACGAGTTAACTTAACCTTCCTACGATGTGTTCCTTTTACAATCAAAAGGCCTGGTTGCGTCGTTAGTAGCACGTTCTTACAATACTGAGGGGAAAACCCAAATACCAATTGAAACTGTATACAAAGTTCTTACAACTGTCAATACCACCGACATTGAAACTATAATTCTACAACAAACCATTTGATATCTATCTGGTATTCAGTGTTCGGAATTTCGCTTCCCCCGTAAGTTCAACGTTATATTTAAAATTATTAAAAATGTAGCCCCCGACGGCTTATTTTCAGTGGAGACTTATACATGGAAGGAGTTTTGTTTCCTAAACGTATGGGGGCTTATACACGGTGGGGCTTATCGAAATTTTACGGTTTTGATAAATACGTGTTTCAAAATTCAAAATTAATCCTGATAATAACATGGACAACTAATTGTTTTGAAATACATTTTGAAGCAACTACCATAAATTTCGGATTTTAAACCCACGGGCCTATTTTCTAAAGTAATTTTAAAAGGCTTGTATTCGGGGAGAAGGGGTTTGGGTTGGGTTAAAAGACATTTCAGCACCCATCACGAATGGACACAGATAAAGGGACATGTCAGTGTTGACCACCTGAGCAGCCCTCATGGCGAACAGCTACTAAACTAAGACGGGGAAAATCAGCAATTCAGCACCTGCTAGCAACGAATAAAGATGAAGATGTGATATCCATGTCATAGCAAACTAGTTATCTTTTGACTTTGTCACGTATCCACGATTTTAACGGGGCACACGGTGCTTTGATTAAAGCTGGAATAATCAACAAAGCCATATAATAAACATCTATTCTAATACAAAAACTGTTCACAAAAGCTGACACAATACATAATTACACGACAAGATCAGCCGTGCCGATTATCGGCACGTTTGATGTGATCGCTGAAAATGTCTCATAAATCCTGCAGTGTCTATCTAGTTACCCCAAAAATGGGCCAAAGTGTAGCCAGATAGATAAAGTTCACTTACCTAATGGCATTTGTGCTATCTCGTGTGATTTAGTGGGGTTTTGGGAATGAGTCCTCCGCGACCGTTGATGACGGTCGCGGAGGAATCGTTCCCAAAACCCCACTAAATCACACTAGACAGCACAAAAAAGAGGGTCGATATCCAGCAAGCATTCAAGATGAAGTCACCAATCAAGATCAGAGGCATCAAAAGATCTCTGTACAAAAGTTTTTTCTGGTACAGATGACGAACAAGTCAAAATTGCAAAAGCAGCAAAGATAACAGCAACCACAGCTCGTTTTGAATGAAATTCCATGCACAAAACACTTGGTCATATCTAAAATTCTACTGAATATTTTCTATGAACTTTCCATTTGAGTAGTCGAAATTAACTCATTTCCTGTCTTGAATACAATTTAAGAGCCACGTAATTGCTGACTAATTTCAAATCAATAAATACCTGCTGGAAAACTGACTCGAAAATGCAAGCTCACTCCCATGAGTCATTGCAGCTGCTAATAGCTAATGCCAAAAATTTATTTTCTCCACTTTATATCACTATGTTCACTCATATTTTTTACAGAGACTCTCTCCATGCCGGAGCACAACTGTGGAAAGTATGGGCTCTGTGGGTTTTCGCAAAGTCCTCCATTGTTTATAATTTGTAGCAACACTGTATAAAACAGAAAAAAACATGTGTGCCCTTTTTAAGCATATTCTTTCGCCTTTTTTATAATTCTACACTTCAGCAATTTAATAATTTTTCTTAGATGTTCGAGATGGTTCTCTGTCTATAGATTTGTGACAAACTTGCTTTGAACACGACTGATAATATCTATGATTTTCCCCACATTTGGCGAACTTGGATCGATAAGATGAATTACTATCTTTACTTTTGCAATAAAAACTAGGCATATTTCTCACAGATGCATTTGTTGTACTAAAATTGTTAGGTTTTGAACTGTGGTTTACTTGCCGTGTTTTTGGAGGCAATACACAAGCTTTGTTCAGGCAATGGTCTTCTATGGGCTGTTTTGTTCCATTACTAGGCTTATTTGCCTCCAAAAGGAGTTTTTTCGTCCCATTACTGAGTTTATTTGCCTCCCGGAGGAGTTTTTTTTGCCCCATTGCTCGGTTATTTGTTCCACTAAAGAAATCAAAGAACGCCATACGGACAGGACATCTCTTGTGGAATAAACTTGGTGACGCAAACGAGCATTTTCTGGCAAACAAACCACATAAAGCGCCCCGAAATCAGCTAAGCTCTTCAGAAATACAAACTTGACAAACGCATTGAAAGATGTACCTAGTTCTGCTGGGTTTATTTGTTCCCCTGAAGGAATCAAAGAACGTAATACAGACAGGACATCTCTTGAAAAATAAACTTTGGTGATGCAAACGAGAATTTTCTGGCAAACAAACCACACAAAGCGCCCCGAAATCTACAAAATTCTTTAGAAATACAAACTTGACAAATGCATTGAAAGATGTGCCTAGTTTTTGACACAAAAGCTTTTAAATACAAAATAAAAAGGCAAAACTCACCTATGAAGTTACTGCATGGTTCGACCGCGAGCGAAAAGAGAAAGCACATGGTTTTTTAAGCTGGGTTCACTCTGTCCTCGTATTCCATTTGGAAATGGTCGCTAATACACGAATGCTTCACGAAGTTCATTCGACACATGATAAGCTGTGTTCGTTGTGTCCTCGTATTCCATTCGGAAATGATCGCTAATACACAATCGCTTCACGAAGTTCATTCGGCAATGGTTACGCTTTCATCGGCACTCACATCACTCACTCATTCACTCAACGCCATGACATAGTGGCGAAAGCCTTCCCAGAAATCACAAGTACTTGTGATGACGTCATAGCGACGTCATTATATTTAAATGCAATACACTACAAATAGAAGAAAGAGATTGCTCCAAGGATCAACTGCTCAAAGTTTCATCGAGTTCTAGTGAAAGTTAAGAAAGTTATAGGGGGAAGGAGGCGTCAAAAAAGCTCGGACTGGATAGGGTTAAAGTAAATTCTTAGTTTTCTTACTGAAATCTTAAAAGTCCCGCACATATTTGGTATGCGTTATAGAATTAGAGCTTTTCTTATGAACCTGAAGATTGATTGACAATTTTAAGCTCTGATCTTTCAGCTATTTGGGTCGTCTTTCACTCCGAAAACGAAAAATGCCAATTTAGAGGCATAATATAAAGTATAGCCCAAACTTTGACCCTTAAACTGACCATTCGTAAATAATTAATTGTTAAAAAGTGTCAGTTTTTCGTCAGGGCTGAGCTTTACTGACTGCTTTAGTACTTTGATTATCTATCACTTTAAACACGTTGTAGCTAATCGTGCTTGACCACCGCACTGGAAGGCGACGTGCCTGTGCAAGCGCTGCAAAACTGGCGGCATAGCACTGTGAGAAGCTTTAATTTGCTCCCAAATGGCCGCAACCGTTTGGACTCGATAAATCCAGGCACAAAAAGGACAAAGCCAATTAACAGTTCCATAACTGTCAATAGTTCCCCAATTTATTTGTTCTGACAGGGTTTAAAGGATTTGGTTATTTCAAAATTGCTCGGCTCAGTTGATAGTTTCAGACAAATTAGTTAGTATGAGTTTAAAATTATTCCTTTATTTATTGTTGCAAAAACTAAGCAATAAAACAAACATGATATCAACATGCGTTTTATCTTTGTTAGTCAATACAGCACAACAGTCAAATTATCAGTTTTCCCAGGTACAATATTATTATTCCGTTTTCAGCATTTCTGTGTAATCAGTTCACTGTGATCATCCCCGTCGATGATGCTTGAGAAAATCTTGATGATGAAGAACATTGGCGAATCGAAGCTCGTTGACTTGAAGTGTATCTTGCAACGGAAGCCGTTTTCTTTCTCTTTCTAATTCTTTTGCTACCTTTAAATATAAAAAAAAACGTTTTTGAACAGGAATGCCAAAACGCGATGGTTCTGTTTTCCTACATTTTTTAAACTATCATTTATGAAAAATAGTTGTCATAGTAGAACGTAACATCCACACAATGATGACAAATTCTACACGGGCGCCGAAACATCGTGTATACAGTTGTCTGGATTACTGCATTTCTTAATTCTAAAACACAAATCAAACCAACACTAGGACACAATACAATAAAAGCTAAAGAAGAACAATGAGTTACAAAACGCACGATTATTTGAAAGCAAGACCATCATAAGTTGTTACCTTTAGTCTTGAAGAAAAATCTCTCTTTCCTGTATCAATCCAACTTTCGCATGCTACCGTAAAAATTAGCAAAACAAGAAGGGAAGAGCGAGTTGCAACCTTTATGCTCATCGTGCAGCTTTAGTTCAGATCAGAAATGATCAAAAAAGACTGCCTTTTTATTTTATGTATCTGTGACCTTTGAACCCAAATCGCTGTGACAAACTAGCAGCCATAAATAGGGTAAAGCGAATAATGGAAATAAGTAAAAACAAACTTTTAATTGGTTAAAACCAAAGCCATTTGCTTAAATATTCAAACTCATTATAGTCAAAACAATCAGTACTATTTCCTCAGAATTTCAACCCAATCCATTTTTAGGAAATACAAAATTGAAACTAGAACGATCGTTTCAATTAGATAGAGACTATTAGCCACAACGGTTGAAAAAACCCAAGTAATTTTGGTATATGACGATTTATTTAACGTTCTTAAATAACTATTAGAAATGACTAGGTAGAAACATATTCTAACAGTGAATAAGGTACTTCTTAACACATACAAAGTGGTGAAACCACTTGGTACCTGATTGCGTGGTAATTTTTTTTAGACCAGTTTGGCAATTATGCATTAAGTTGCAAAAACTACAACTAAAGCTGTTTAAATTGCTTGGGCTGAACCCAACGTCGTTAAACACACTTGAATGGACTTGTGTTGCTTAAATCGTTCTGGAAGCACCTTTGATGTTTGCAAAACTAATTTAATGTTTCCGAATGTTAGAATGTCATCAGCCAAAACCGTTTAACGGCCTTGGCGTGCACCGCTCCGGATCAGAGTGGCGGACGGATATTCACAATTTAGAAAAACGTTGCAATTTTCAGGAAGTAATGGGTTTAATAGATCGCTGGGAATGAGTGGGCCTGCTTGTTACACCCTGTTTCCACCAACTGCGGTTTTATAGTTATTCAGAGAACCAGGATGCTGCCATTCTGTTTGCGAGTGTGAATGAACTTTCCTTTGTCTTGAATAAAGGGCTTTTCTTGTGAGTACGACCGCTAAGAAAAGAACTTATACGCATGTTTCTAATAAGTTTAAACAATCAACGGAAAACCGTTACCAAAAGTGCACAAAGAGGCAGTGCCTTTGGCAATTCTAGAATGCAGAATCGTTTATATCATTCACATAAACCAGGCTGAATATTTTTGACAACACCATGCAAAGCATTTGGTCACATATATCAAAGTTAAGTCAACTAAAGTGGAGGCTGGAGAGAGACTTTAAAACTGTTCTTAAAAATGCTTTTAGATGGAGACGAGATCCTGGAAGAAGTGAGCATCTGTAACCACATTTTTTAAAAAACTCTAGAATTTTGTACTGTATATACTAGAAATTATAAAACGAAGCAAAGTTAATCTCTTTTTGCCAAACGCTTCCCATTTTTTTTTCTCTTTGCGTAACTGGGAAATAGAGAAATGTGAATTATGCTTCAAGCCATTAGTACTCCAAAGCGCTTTAGTGTTATTGTTATAAATGGAATTCTTGTTTTATATGTCAAAACATTTATTAATTGTAGTACAGGAAACGAAACTTGCCGCATGATATAACTGTTCGTCACTGCAGTTAATCAAAATAATTATGTTCTAACAAAATGTTTCAAGTGTCTTAATACATATCAGTAGCTTTGCTTTCAGTTGCTACTGCTACTGTCTCTCAACTGGTTACACTTACAGAATTAAAAAGTGTAACTAGAGTAATTATGTTGGATTTGTTAGCCGTACACATATCACTGAAACTCGATCATTGTTATGATGAACTGGTTGACAACTTTGTTTTTGAAAGAGGTGCTCTTGCAAAACCTTTGATTCTGAGTGTTTGTTAACATTGTTCACATCTTTTTTTCTTTTGAATAAGTTTCAAAAATTTCCTTAGGAACAGGTGGCATGGTAGTGGCACCCTTCAGCCCAACTTTCCTTCAGTGAAGGGTAACCCTCAGTCTTTATTCCCGGTAAATGTCTCTGTAAACTTTTCTTATGTTTATGCCGACAAAAGTATGATTAAAAGCACGGAAACATCAAGTATACCGCCGAAAATCCAATTCGGATTTTCCTGAATATATCAGCCCTCCGCGTCAGATTTATGGCAGCGGTATCTTGTCTAACAAACTGGTTATTTTAAACTTCCTAAAACTGTTTTATTGTTGACCGAAACTGATTTGTCATTACCACAACGAGAATTTAAGTTGGACTTCTTGCCAGCCTGTCTGTAGAATCTTCGAGTAAAAGTCGCAAATAGTATAGCAGTATATTGCTCGGGTGCTAAGATTTATACTAAGAATCTTCGAACGATCTACTGGGGACTAGAGCTAGTCTGAGAGAAAAGAAAAGTGTCAGTGGGCTAAAACAGCATGCACTGATTAGCTCAGTAGGGTTCCAAGCTTCATTTCCTTTGTCCATCACCAAACCTCGTAGAACAGTAAAAATGTATCAAACTTATCGGATTTAGCGGGTTTTGTTCAATACCAAGAAACAATAAGCCCTGAGTTGCGTCATAAAGAACGGAACAATGTACTGTCACTTTAAAACAAAGAACGATGGCACCTTACTTAATATATCAAACATCATCCGATTCAGCCGCTTCCAGCAGCTTTATCGGGAAAAACCGAAGGTCAATCCCAACATACGCTGTCGAAGTTTAAGTAGACAAGGCAGCCAAGTCCAGTAGATACTTTATAATTTCAAACAGGGAAAAGAAACAGTGACTTTCCTTCAGTTAAAATTTTGTAAATTTTTCTACTCCGTTTTCATTGAAAGCCCAATTTCAAGGGAAGATTTGAAGACTCACGGTGTGCAAGATCACGTGCACATTGTATATCACTTGAAAGAGAAGTCATTTCAGTGCTTTGACACCCAAGTAACACCGTTTCGGTCACATGGATGGCAAATATTAAGTGCCGGATGTCGTTAAGACCCATGCAAACGGACGTAACAAGCACAACTTTGTTGCTTATTGTTGTGGGTTCTTTGCCAATAATGTTGCATCCGTTTGGATGGGCCTAAGAGTTTGGCCGGTTTCAAACTCTACGCAGCAATTCAATTTAATTCAATTATAATATGCTTTATTGACATCACCGTTTAGTATTGTAAAGCAAAAGTCTTTGAAATACAATTATATATAACATTCATACAAATTTCTAAATTTACCAATTATCCAAATATACACATTCAATCAAATTGTCAAATCAGGAGCCTACACACCTTACATGAGATGACCTCGAATTTAAACACTTATAAACAAACAAAGCAATGTCTTGGTGGTAGTTCGATATATCAGGATCCAGAATTTTGAATGTTTTGTTGTGTGATGACAAGGATAAAATTGTAGTAATTTTGTTGTTTGTTTGAGAAAATTGTTCTCTGAGTGCCACATATGCTGAACAAACACAAAGAGAATGTGATTCGTCTTCCAGTTGTTCATCTCCAATGCCTCTGCAGAAGGGGCAGAAGCGTTGTTCTCGAGGTAATTTAGGTTTAAGATATCTCCCACGTTCAATCACGAGATCGTGATTACTTACTCTTAATTTACAAAGAACTTGTTTTAATTTTGCATTTTGTATAACATTTAAGTAACGTAATGAAGTAACGTAATGAAGTTTTAATTTTCGAATACAATTGAAGTTTTTGGGAGTTATTTTAGTTCTTTTTCCAAAATTCAGTATACTTTGAAATCATAGATTTGGTATATTGTTGTGTATTTTTTGGTTGTTTCAGGAAATTTTGAGGGAAATCGTAAAGTTTTCGTAACGAGTCAACATAAGAATGAAGACTTTTATGACCTTTTTCCCAAAGTTTTTGTAAGAGAACATAAGCTTGTTTTGCGATGGAGTTCGCGCTTAACTTTGAGGGAAGATTTCAGTATTTTAAAATCTATTTGTTGATAGCAGTTTTAGTTTGGAACCTGCCCATTTCAGAAGGACAGGCAAGATTTGAAGCATCTTTGTTTAAAGCTAAGTAACCGTTGCAAAAAACGAAAGTATGCTTTTTTCGTTGGAGTTTTATCCCAGTGTTCAAAGTCATGTTTGTTGTAAACACCCCAAAATTAAGTATTATATGTTAGAATAGGCATAATTATAGCTTTAAAAATTGTGTTTACTTTTTCTAAAAGAAGACATGATAAGTTAAACATCTTTTGAAGTGCTCCCATGGCAAAATTAGCTTTTTCTCGTAAAATTTCGACACCATCGGAAAAACTTTCCTTAGCACGTAATTTTAATGCATAAATAAGTGTATTCATTGACTTTATCTAATACGTTTGTACTAAGGAAAAAATATACTTTTGTTCTTTTCTTTGTTTCTTTTTGGAAATAACTACTTTGGTTTTCTTCAAGTTTACAATTAGTTTTCATTTGTTACAAAAGTTTTTTCGAATATTTATTCCATTTTGTAGACCAGTTAATGTTTGGGACAGAATAACCTGAAGTTGTCAGCATAAAAAATTGGGCTTAATTCGGTACCATCTGGTAAAATAAAAGGGTCAACTTTTTCTTCTTCTGACAGTGTTGGCAATTCGTTTTAATATAAGTTGAGATGGAGCGGACTTATTACACATCCCTGACGCACCCCTTTTTCATATTTGAAAGATTGAGTTTGGTAGTTGAGTGATGGTGGCTCCACGCAAACGGACACAACAAGTTAGAACCATCAATGTTGCGCGTTGTTGGCCAACAAAAAAGTTACGTCGTTTGCGCGCTCTTTTATAAAAATACATGCACGTGACTAAAATAGCGGTTTTTGATTGGGAATCAACACACGCGTTTCCAGTGAGAAAATTAAGTTTTCGTGATGTGGCGTGATATGGCAGGATGTGGCACACGTGATAGGAGGTAATTGGTTCTAATCCAGCTGCTCTCTTTGCGTGCTAAATTCCTTTTTCCCCTGTTAAAGCATAGTTAGTGTTTATGCTTAAAAGTTTTTTCGAACTGTGCAAAAAACAATAGGTTTCTATTTTGTTCTCTTCAGCACTGATATTTTGTGGTTTGAAAAATTAGAAAAAAAATAACCCCTTCCCGAATTAAGTTATTTTCGTGAGAAAATTTATGCAACGTGTTTTAATTCTTGATCGATCTTGATGTATTTAACAGTGATAGCACACGTGCTGTAAGCTTTGTGACAAATTTGTTTATTACAATTAGTTTTACGCCTTTTAACCCGAGTCCAACGTTATATTAAGATCACAAGCTCCGCTTTGTCTTCCGAATTGTTTCCTCGTTTTTGTTCGTCAACTGGTGTAATAGTGTTGGTCTAAGAGAAACGAGCTGTTGAAAACTGTTGCTCTTTACAGTTACACACCATTCAATTAAGTTGCCTCGTTGATGTTGTTTATGCTTCATGAAAACAATTAACAAGTGATCGCACCCTTTTTTTGTTCAGTTTGAACTTAATTTGCACTTTTGTGTTTTAAACGTGCTCAAATTGCGTTCACCCTGGGGCGTAATGGAGTTTTGGTGCTCTTTAAAAACATCTCAAGCAAATTAATTCCGAAATGCATAGAAAATCTTATGGTTAATGCTATAAAATACACTGTTATCTCACCACTTAAAGATTTACATGTAGTTTCTACCTGCAGAGTCTCATAATCTCTCGTTATAGAAGATGTATCGTCCTTATTGTAATATTAATAGAAACGGTTTGGTTGTGATATAAAATCATAGCCATGGAAAAATGTTTTACGAATTTGGTATACATATCGTTAAAATTTTGTTTCGTACAAATCAAAATACTAATAATACTAAAAGGATATAATAAGTCTCTAAGCAACACAGTTATATCGTCATAGCTTGCTGAAAAATTTCTGCTACCGACACTGAGTTGCAAAGAAAGACTTGCTACAAAATTGTTTAAGGATTTAAAAGCAAAAACTGCATGACTTCTTGTAGAAACTTCCTTTTTACATCAAAATTTGTTAAGCCTGGTATACCATCTCTAATGATATTTTGAATATTGGTATCTATGCTAGTCTTTCCTTATATGTAAGCGGTAAAAGTTGTGCATTCATTTTTCTTTACTAAAAAGTAGAACTAATGAAAATGCTTATGGAAGATTCAACACTAGATTTTCAGTTGGGATACGCTGATGAAACTTAAAAACTTTAAGTTTTTCCGTGCCTTTAGAAAGGAAATCAAAGTCCAGTATCTCGATATGTATATTTAATAATAATTTACGTCAACTTTAGACTTTCTTTTCCCTTTTTCTGCCTCATATTTAACTGCAGCTTTTGTACTCATTTGAGGAATTTCAATAATTTGTTTGTATATATTTGCATATACATCTATCTATATATCTATCTATATATCTATCTATCTATCTATCTATCTATCTACCTACCTACCTATCTACCTATCTATCTATCTATCTATCTATCTATCTATCTATCTATCTATCTATCTATCTATCTATCTATCTAT
>JAOBRG010051229.1:5900-21823 GCA_027574985.1 Umimayanthus nakama | reverse complement strand
TCTATCTACAAAGTCTATAACACGATCTTTAAAATGTTAAGAAATATTACATCTTTCAAAATTACACATATATACGGGAATTAATTTAAAAAGGAGAACACCTTCATGATAATTACCTTTGCTTTTGAACTACCTTTAGCCCCGTCTTTACTTTTACCGTTATCTTTATTCTTATTTTCCTTTATCATTCCTTTTATTTTGATAAGTCAGGCCTGAAGAGGGCAGAACTGCCGAAAGCTTGAAAAAAACGCACAGAAGAAGAAGACAGAACAGCTTGTGGTAAAGAAGAAGAATATGAAAGTAGTTCTAACTCCAACCACAATCGCCCAAATAGAGAACATTGCAAACTAAATTAATTTGAACAGTACTGTAGAACGATGAACAACGACTCAAGTCACAAAAGGCAAGCTGAAAACAATACAGCACAACACCATAAATTTTTCTCTTTGCAGGATCGTTTCCGTGTTTGTCAACTTCGTACCCAGGCTCCTTTCACTTGCGGGGCTCCTCGTGGCAAGTGAAAGGAGCCTGGGTACGAGGTTTTGTGTTTGTTTGGTAGATATACAATCACGCGCAAATGGTCCTCGATGTCCTGCATTAAATAATACAACAACAGTTTTAAAAATACATTCCAATGCATTCAGTATAAAGGCTCTACTCTGAGAACGAAGTATTCCATTGGTCATTGAACAATAACATTAACAATAACAGACACTTTTTAACAATACGCTATTGTATGTTCTTTACAGATGGTCAGTTTAAGAATAAAAGTTTTGGTTATTTGTATTGTGTTTTTATCCAATGGGATCTTTCGTTCTCAGAGTAAAGGGGGGACTCGACGTATTTGAAGCTTTTGGTGGACCTGTTTCCCAACCCCCAGTTGCCGTTGATTACAATGACTACAGATTCGTTTTACTGGGTTGGCCTCGACTTGGTGTTGAATCTACATAAACAACGGTGAGGTCTGAATCGCAAACAATACACAAGAGTTGTAAATAGGTCATGTTCACACTGGAACTTATGAACGTTTAACATGAAGTCGAGGATAACGCTGGAAAACGAGTCATTCTAATCAGCAGCAACTGAAAATAGGAAACTGATCTATTGGTGGCACGGAAATAAACCAGTGAATACGTATACACAACAAGTGTCAAAGAATTCCAGAAATAATTTATTTTAATGTATTTTAGACTAACATTCAATCAAACCAGAAGCGACTATTTAGTATCTCAGTTATGTACAAAGCTTTAACAGGTTCGAGCAGTTGTCAATGCATTCCTTGCTTGGAATACTTAATTGGTAAAGGTAATCATACAACCACTAGTACAATTTGGAATTAACTTGCAAGAGTGAAAATTGATTTCAAATTAAACGAGACTACTTATTAACATAGTTGAAGATTAGTTACCGGAAGTATTAAAGGGTTTATGTATCCTTTGTTGAATGTTGGGAAATTTTTTGGAAAACTTATGGAAAAGAACCGTAGAGTGCAAAAAAAACATTGCAACAAGTTTCCAAAGTTTTTAAAAATTTTTTAAATAATTTTATAACAGTGCAATAAACATTTATTACCGGAAGTGTTTCCATTTCAGTTTACTTAAATTTTTAGTGGAGCCTATGAGTTAAATGGTTTACTCTCCAAAATACTGTGCCTTCAATTTCGAACAACTGAGAAACAATTTTTAAGTACATTTGACTATTTACAGTTCTTTATCGCCAACAGTGCTGCTAAAACACGATTCTGGGACAGTTGTGTATTAGAGTAAATATTTAGGTTTTTTCACACGTATATTAAAGTATGTATCAAGATCTGTGTTAAACTGTGCGTTAAGGTGTGTATCAATATGTGTACTAAAATGTGCATTGAGGTATGATTTAAGTGTTTAATAAGGTTTTTATCAAGGAGTGTAAATTTAAGGTGTGTGTTAAGGTGTGTATTGCGTGTATAATAAGGTGTTTATCAAGAAGTGTGTTTTAAGGTGTGTATCAAGGTGTCTATCAAGGTGTGTCTTAAGTGTGTAACAAGGTGTGGAAAATGTAAATCAAGGGTGTGTACGGCGTGTATCAAGGCGAGACGCTATCTAAAGAAGTGGAAGGATACAATCAGTCTCAAGCCTCCTGTGGTTTGCAGGGGAATGAGGGGGTTGTGGTACTCAACTCTACACGAAACGAATCTCGCTATCAACACATGCTAACAAATCGCTTAAATCGATGGAAAATGAATCAAAGAGGCAAATATAATTTCCGGGTGAAAACTGTTCTCGACGTCAAGTGGTGATGCATTGACGAAAACTGTAGTTATTCAAAAAATATTGCCGCTAAGTTGTACACGCGTGTTAGCGGTCTTGTTTCAGCGTGGATATGATTATGTTTTCTTCACCCAGCAAATGCGGACAGGCCAAGACGAGAAAACGCAAACCAAGACAAGCTTTGCTGCTGGCAAAAGAGCAAAACCATCCTACCGTCACGCTTTCACTCCAAAGTATAACTAAACACGAATTCCTTATGGCTCGTGTTAAAATTTCAAAAATTTAATTTGTTCATGGGCGCAATTAAGTCGGCTGTTGTATTATCTATTAACCAAAACCTAAGACTATAATGTCCTAGAGAATTGAAAAACACTACCAGTTTTCATGTTTTTTCTACTGAATTCTGTTACATGCTATGAACTTAACTTGCCTTCCATACAAGCTTTCTATACAGCGCAAAATTTTAAAACCAGAACACAATTACGTTTATACTACATATCGTGATTTGCAAATGCTCAAAAGTTAAGCCTGCCACTCGGCCACTTCAACTGGACAAAATGTCCGCATATACGTACACACAGTTTTCTACAACGGCAAATTTTGCGACTTGAAAATCAATGCTTTTCTGAAGCGAAGGCAAGTGAAGCCGTGAAGCTTGGTAACCACGGCAAAGTTAGGACGAAAGCGCAATGGGCGCTTAGTTCATCGTGCAAACTGCCTTGACGGCGCGGGTGACGCAAACACAAGGGTAAGGGCCAAGATATCCACAGCAAAGCGAAGCTGGCGCATCTGAAAACAAAAGAAAAATGCCTATTCTTGTCCAGCATTTGTGTCCTTGATTTAAGTTGCATCAAAGTCATTTCCACGATTAAACAAGAGCCCCATGCGGCTGAGTCGCCCCCGACACAGGAATATTGGAACCGGACGAGTGGCAGTCTTAACAAAAAAGTACCGTTGAAATTCTAGCTTTTAAAAATGTTTTATACAATTGCTTTATTTTAAACATGAATGATTCCTTAGGAATCAGCTATTAACTTGAAAGCCTCGATCAAGATCAAGTATTCACTTCAAATTTCTACTCTCTTATCACTAGAAAAGAAATTAGTCAAGCCTAATCGGTCTTCATTTATGGCCGGGCTAAAAGGAAATCGTTTTCCTTCTCAAAAGAATTTGCCCAGTTTGATATTTTTGGCACAAACCCTTTAACTCACCTCCATGTCAAAACAGGGCAAATATCTTTGCTACCACCCCCGATCATAGACACGCATTGTTCCCTAAGTTACAAAACGTACGTCAAAAGGTAAACTTAGTTTTCTTGTAGGATAAGTTCATTAAATATATCTGAACAGTTCGTTTCCACAACTGGATTTCTAATTTACTTATTTCCGTCTCATTATTTTTCTTACAAATCTACATTTTTCACTGTACAAAAAAGCCCAACAAACCTCAATTCCAATTTCTACTATTAAAACCGCAAAAATCTGAATAAAAATTAGAATCCTAATTTTAAACTTTACTTGTCTTGAAAAGTTACAGCAAGTATTTGTTTTCTATTTATAAAAAGAACTACGCAAATAAAGCGAAATATTTTCTTCATTGCTAGTCTGGGTTGGTCTTTAAAATTCAAAATCTTTCTCGTCGTATCTACATGTAATTTCAACAAAGATTATCAAATTAAAATTCTGGTGAAAAGCTCAAGAAACGAAACTCTTGCAATCAATGTATCAACAATATCTGAAACTAAAACCAAACCTCTTTCACTTTTGCGTCCGACAAATCAGCATGTAAGCTCTAAAGAGACGTTTATCCGACTGAGAAGAGTCCGGCTTGAGTTTCAGACACTGGAAACTGAACTACACCGCGACAGGAGAGGCAATGAAGTACAAAACTGTTTATAACAGATGACATAGAAACTCGCCACGCGTGTAAATGTATTGGCGAGCCCACAAGGCCTGCAGCAGAATACAAGCTTCTCTGGAAGGGCAAATATCCATGGATTGCCTTATAAGGAATGTCTGTACTGAGCGTTTGTCTGTGTGTCAACGACTGTCGATACTGTGCATGAGTTTGTGTGCTTCATTCTCCATGAGCTATGCGTTCTTCCGCTTGTCTGATAATACGTGGGCTCGAGAACTGGATTGCTTCGCACGATGAGCAATGCATTCCCATAACACCTGCATCTTACACAAAGGAATCACGCTTTTTGTGGTAGTGATCCTTCATAGCTTTGATGCTTTTACTGATTTTGTTACGATGTCCAATCAGTTTTACGCCGATGTTCTCCAGATCGCCATCAGTGATCTTACACACATGCTCCAACTTCTCATAACCTGCGCCCGTGAACTGGTCAGCGTACTTGGACATGTTGATTGTGTCCAGCCAATCAGGGACGCTTTCCAAAGCGTCGAAGTCAGTCACAGTACTGGAAGATAGCAATTATTCGATATCAAGAAAATCTGAAACTGTGGCGTTGCCAACTGAATAACTGTTGTATAGTTTAGTTAAAATACAGAATCACCCTCAGCTACCATTGTGTCAACCATTGTCATAAACATCATCAACATTCATTATCGCCATCATTACAAAACTCAATATTATCAATCATCTTCTTGGGATACTACAAACATGAGTAAAATCATGAAACAACTCAAATTCTAAATGACGTGATTATCGTATGTAACCTTGTAGGTTTTTGCTCGACTCGGGAAAACATCGGGGTGAGTTTGGTTGAGCCATGATTTTGCAATTTTGAAAGAACGTAAAAACAGAAATCTCTCGGTTTGAGAAACTTCATGCATGAGCGCACGCACGCACCAGTTTCCCACTCTTGGGAGACCACAGATAAGTTTTGTAATAAGTGCGCGTGCCACTTGGTTTTTTCCTCTTCTAAATTATACTCTGTGAAGCGATTCAATGATTCTATGTTGGTGGAAATTAAATACTTGCAACTGACCTTCGGGAGAGAAACCAAACTGTGATTTCGTCTGAAATCATGACACTGTCGCGATTTCCTGAAAAAGTCACGACAGTAACCTGTGTGTATCTGAATTCATTTTCCGGGATGATAATGATAATGATGATGCTGATAAACGATGGTTAAATGAAGATTTTCTTCACTTGAAGAGTATAAAGAGCACTGCTCATGAATGGTTGTTGAAATAACCAACCAGTTTAATGAGTGCCTTCTCAAACCTAACAACAAACCTCTGTATCGGGGTGGTGACATAGTCCATGAGCTTGTCTGGAGAGCGAATGAGTTCGTCCAGCCGCTTGACAATTTCAGCAAATTTCGGCCGTTTGATTCTCTCCTTCTCCCAGCAGTGAAGCATGAGATCATGGATGATCTTCGGGCAGCACTGTGGGAAACGGTAAGACATGGTTAAACCCAAAACAGTTATCCTTTTTTATATTCCTTTCTTATACAAATCGTACTCAATCAAAAACATATTGCCACTTTCCAAATTTGCCAATTTAATGCCCAAGAAATAAATTAAGTACACAAGTTTCATCAGTTTCAACATAACCCTGATAACGTCCAAAAAATTAAAACTTGTTTTTCTTAGAGAATTTGAATTGTACCACAATGCATTCAATCAGATTGTATTGTGCTGCAATCATCATTAGAAACCTTTAGATTTGACAACTGCTCTTTGACTACAAGTGTGACCTGTTGGTACAAAACTCGTGACAGGAATTAGCAAAATCGATGCCAAATCGAATCCAGCGGCCGTTCTCTAGTTTACTACGAGAAACTGCTGAGGATCTGGTAGTCAACAAATCCGAGTACAATAGCTATGATCTCGTACTCGCAGTCAAGTTTTAGGGTAGCTAACGTTGGTAATTGCGGTCCATTTCCGCTGACCAGTGGTCATGTGACTCACCATGGGCATGGGCAGACGGTACCCGGAGTCTACACGGTCCATGACCTGCAAAACATAAAGGACATTGGAATCGACACCAAAATTTACGCGCACATGGGAGGAAACAGCTGAGCTAACGACCTCGCGAGACTTTTTGCTCAGCTGTTTCCTCTCGTGTGCGCCGGCCTTAACAACCGTATACAAAAACAGCGATAGGTGATGACTTTCAAATCTTTGCAATCTGTGGATTGAATTCTAGAAACAACATTCCATTTATATTTTCATAGAATACAAGCCTGTTTGTCCTCTTAAAGGAAAAGAAATCAGATTCCGCACGGCTCGACGAAATCAAGAGGAAAGTAAGAGACTGCTCGTAGCCTACTTGTCCAGAACTAAGGATTACCTCGAAGTTGCTCCAGTCCCAGTAGGGCCGCTCGCCGAACGAGAGGATTTCCCACAGCAGAATGCCATAGCTCCACACATCGCTCGCAGTGCTGAACTTCTTGTATCGGATCGCCTCGGGGGCGGTCCACCGGACTGGGATCTTACCACCCTGCGTGGAAAAAGTATCGAAATTATGTTAACTTTAGCGACTTAAATGGAATTTACTGCAGCGCTATACAGTTTGTTTGTTGGATAACGTGTAACAACTTGCGATTTGCAGTGGAATTTGCTAATGCAAATGGAACGCATTTACGAACGTTAGCTGAAATGTTTTACATTCCAAGCCGGGCTGGTCACATTGAGTACAACTATTTAAAGTTCCAACCTCCGATTTTTAGCGTTCTGGGTCCAGTTTTTCGAAGGAGGGTTAAATTTAGCCCGGCAAGGGTAAAGCGAAAATACAAACTAAACTTCTCTATTTAGAAACAAGTCTATTCTTTCAAAACTTTTATTGAAGCACACTCAAAGGAAACGAATTACGTAATCCCCAAAAGACAACTCAAATCAATCGGAGACACACCCAATCGTTGGTTAAAAATCTAACCACTGGTTAGAGCTATAACCTGCTTCGAACAACCGGGCCCAAATTGGTTCCCTCCGTTTCACAGAAACTGATTGCCCCAAGTGTTGCTGAAAAATTTGAGCGGGAATCCTCAAAATCCCTATGAACAAAATGGCGCAACTAAGAGTTTTTACCGTCCGAACTTAATGAAAATTAGTACTGTTATTCCATTCTTGTTGCATTCTGGTTGGCTATCTACCTATTCATTTTCTGGACGCATGTAACTCCATCAGCTAAAGAACAGGGGGGGGGGACAGAATACATATTTGACACAGGGAATTCTACCAAAGACAAATTATGAAATCCGACTGAAGTACACCATCAGTAAGTAAAGCATCCATCTTTTTCTATCCATCACCCTTGACGATATAATTTTGCTTCGTTCACTTGCGGATCTGAGTTTCCCGGATAAATTGTTGATATTCTTTGATATTCAAGGTTTCTCGTGACCGGTACAAAGCCAAGCAGAAACAATACACCAATGTAAAGGGCGTTGCCATGAAGCCACGTGTTTACCTGTGTTTGATATTCCGACTCTGGATTGTCCTCCTCCAGTTCACGTGAAAGTCCAAAGTCCGCCACTTTGCACGCCATGCTGTCAGACACAAGGACGTTACGAGCTGCAAGATCCTGTGCAAAACAACGTATGAATAATGAGTTGTTTTCAACTTCTGTGATTCTGCCATAGGGCAACGGGGATTGTTTCTTATTAGGGGCGAACCAATTGATCTTTGATGGGGGAGGGGGGGGGGGGTTTGAGCTTTTTTTGAAAAAAAATTTCCTGCAAGCCAAGTTCTCGTAAAAAAATCCTGCAGCAACTGGTGAACGAAAAAAAACATCCTGCATCTGATCATATTCCCAAGGGAAAAAAAGTGTTGCAGTTCAAAAAAAATACCCGCTCACCAAAAAAACCCACCCCCCCTCCCCTCAAAGATCAAATGGTTTGCCCCTTATGAAATAATTCAACTGCAAAAGGTCTAACTTCCAGCAGTTTTCAGTTTACCTTACCACAAACGGAAACCGATCTCTAGATTTCTGTGCTTAAGCATGCGTGCCACTGCGAGTGAACGGGGACAGGTTTCCTACAGCTGACAACTAACAAAACTTATTGGAAAAATTTAAGACCCAAGTTTCTTTCGATATCTTATTCAAAAGTTACAATGCAGGCCAACTTATGTAACTTATATCGCGTTCATACCAAGCACTAAACAAGATTAGTTTAAACTGGTTCGACTTTAAAGTGTTGCTTTTGTAATGTGTTCACCGGTTTTTTCGGGTTATGAAATGAGCATTTCAACGCACTAACGATAAATTAACATACCTATACAGGTTTTAAGCCTGTTTGAGTACTGCAACTGCCAAGTTAGTTTTCAACTACGATTAACTTAAACCTGTTTAACGAGAAGTGTGAATGTGGCTTTAAAGTCCAATGCTGTCATGCAACGTATACAAACTTATTAGCTTACCCTATGAATGAAATTCATATCTGATAGATAGGACATCCCTGCAGCCACACCGCGGGCCATTCCCAGTAACTGGAGTTTTGTCAGCTTGCCGTCATGGTTCTTCAACATAAACGGGACGGAAAAGTCAGTACCCGCGAGAAGGAAGAAAGAATGGGACACAACAAGTCACAGCATTGATAATGATAATGATAATGATAATGATAATGATAATAATAATAATAATAATAATAACAATAACAATAATAATGATAATAATAATAATAATAATAATAATAATAACAACAACAATAACAATAATAATAATAATAATAATAGTAATAGTAATAATAATAACATTAACAATAAAAACAATAATAATAATAATAATAATAATAATAATAATAATAACAACAACAACAACAGTAATAATAACACTAGTAGTAATAAAAATAACCACAAACTGCAACCCGCGGTTAAAGGTTAATAAAGCAAACGTGGATGTAAAACTCTCTATTCCTGTACAGACGGCCGTACCTGAAGGAAATGATCCAGCGAACCATTCTCCATGAATTCCAAAACGATCATCATTGGGGCACCTGCGGTCAAACAAAGCAGAATTAACTACTTTGTCACCTAGAATTTTTGATTTTCATGTTCCAAAACTCTGTACTGAAATGAAGAAGACAAGTAACCTTTTATTTTTAATATTAAAACAGATACCTGCACATTTAGGCCTGTTTCCCATATAGATGTAAATCGTCGCAAACAGCCGCAAACCGTTTGCGTTATTAAATGTAAACATATTTTCCCATTTTTTGCAGACAAGATGCGACGATCGCAAACAAGCCGTAAAGATAGAAAATGTCCTGTCTTTACGGCTTGTTTGCGATCGTCGCATCTTGTATTAAACAAATGGTAAAATGTATTTACATTAACGCAAGCGGTTTGCGGCTGTTTGCGACGATTTACGTCTATATGGGAAACATGCTTAAGTACGGGAATTCTACAAAACCTTCTTCAATTTTCCCCTAATACCCACACTGAACGATATTGTAGCACGTGAATAAACTTATGATTTACAATACAGCATGTTTTTTCCTATGGTAAGATATTGTGTCGTAGATTTATGGAAACTGTTCAAAAAAAAGTTCGATTCGTTTCGATGAAAAATTGCATCGGCTGAGGGCCATTTCGACAAAGCTTGCACAAGCTCATGCGATACCTGACCGTAACATACCATGAGGAGGGTTTGCGTATTTATTTTTTTAGCTAGTTTCCAGCTTACTTCTGGTGACAACGCCCTTCAGCTCCACGACATTCGGGTGGCTGAATTGTCCCAAGATTGACGCCTCGGACAGAAAGTCGTCTCTATTCTTTCTATTCGCAGAGGACTGGCAAAACAAAAAGTTTATTTTAGATAAGTTGCTGAAGCACAGTTATAGATGGAGAACACGACTAGTTTATAAATATTTGCTGATGCGTGGTGAGAAGCCAGTTGGCATTGCTTTTCAACTTTTGGGGAAAAGCCAAAAAATATTAGCGAGAATGTGTTATTCTGCATTTGCAGGACTTACAATTTGAAACCAGATGTAAGTACTTTTTAATCCTTAGTTTCAGACACAGCGACATTTCCGATAACAAACGTGTTAACCGTCGTACTGCGCGATTTATACGTATATAAAGACACAATACAATACAATACAATATAATACAACACAACACAAAACAACACAACAAAATAGAACGCAATACCACACAATATATTACAACACAAACCAATACAATGAAAAATAATAACATACATATAACTTATTAAACGGTTTTCTGTTTTACATGGGGATTTATTTTTACGAAGTCAGGCCGTATTTTGCGAGCCTTTAGTTATGATACAAAACAATAGTTATACAACACAACACCATACAGCAGAGTACAATACAAAACAATACAGTAAATTCATTATCAGTGTTTCCTTTAGAGCTATTAAAAACTAATTTACAGCAAAGTCGAAAAATCTTAATCGAAGCGTTTAAACTATTTGCAATACATTATAAAATAAAGACAGTTTTGGTTTGGTGCATAAGTAGAAATGTGCCAACCTTGAGAGTCTTAACAGCTACAGTTTCTGGTCGACCGTTTTCCACAGTCAGCGTTCCTTTATACACTTCACCAAATTCACCTGAAAAGTGCAAACTGAATGAGTAAACTCGACTCAACTGAAAAACAAAACAGCGGGCACTTAAACAAAAAAGAGAGTTATTATATGGGAAGATGGCTTGAAGGGAGAAGGAATTTTTTACAGTCGCACCCCGATAACTCAAACCCTCGGTAACTCGAATTTCCCGCTAACTTGAAGCAAAACTAGTTTCCCTGTTAACTGTAGTTTTAACCCCTATAACTCGAACCTCGATAACTCGAAGCCCCGCTAATTCGAAGCCGTGTTTACTTCCCTTCAGGTGCTTTGTTTTGTAGTCTTACCCTCGGTATCTCGAAGTCGATTTGTGAGCAGATTTTGCAAAAAATGTTTAAGTGAGATTCAGCTCAACATTCTGAAGAGTAGTTACTTTATAGTACTTGTGGTTTTCATGCTTTTGTTTTGTTTTGCTTTTTTGTTGTTTTAATGCTCTTTTATTACTAGAAATCTTACAAAATCTTGAATAAGCATGAAACCACTTTAACAAAGTGTTTCTTGTCTTTTTGTTCAAAGCCCCTTCAACTCGAAGTAATTTTAATTTCCCTTGACAATTCAAGTTACCGGGGTTCAACTGAAGTTCAAAGTTGGGCCGACCGAGGGTTCAAGTTTTTATTTCTTATACTACTACTTTTGATGTTATCGTAAACGCAAAGAGTTTTAGATCTGTGCGTATACGAATATTATTGTTATTACTATTGCTATTATAATTATTACTTTTATTATTGTTATTTTAGGCTCTGTTACAATACTGCGTATGAGAAAAACGTATTATAGTTGCGTATGAAAATCAAAAATGGATTTTCATACGATCAATGTGCCATTCGGAAAATGCAGAGTTGTTCTTATACTTACAGTTTCGAACCTATGGGTAGCGTCAAGTAGCATATCGATCACTTGGGTAACTTTTGCGCATTCAGCGTATTCCTAGCGTTTGCGCAGCGTATAAACCATACATCCGAATACGCACAACATTTTTAAGCATGCTCAAAAAAAGAAACTCTGCCTTGCCGTATGCCACCGTATGCGAGCGTGCTTGAAACGTATACAACCTATGCCTAGCGTATCTTCAGCGTATTTCAGCGTCCACCAGCGTACGTTCATAGGCTGACATACGCTGTACGATACGCAGTAGTGTGACAGGCTATAAGAGTCAACTTTACTTCCTCTATTGGCGCCAATGGTGCGGAAGAATAGTCATGATTAACCAGCAAAGAAATTCATACGGGAAGGAAGAGAAGAAGAGGTGGGTCAGCGCACATTCACTCTCAATTCACTGTCACTTGCCATCACTTACCCTCCTCCCTCCACTCACCATACTCGCTCAATGTCCCTCAGGGTCAAGGTTTCTTTTTTAAACAGAACAAGGAAACGATTTATGAGGAAGAACTATCATCACCAACCTCCTCCAATTAACTTCTCCGCTTTCACCAAGCTTTTGTCAATCTCTTGAGTAAAGGTCCTCAAAGCCTCCAGCACATCGCCGTAATTGCTTGGATCAATGTACAATCTTTGACCATCCATCGGCAGCAGCTCGTGCCCTGCAGAGATAAGTCACTCGTTAATAATACTGCCAGTCAGACATGCAATTTTAAGCCGTAATAATTTTTTTTATCACCTCAAATCTTGAACAGATCAAATGGTACCAACATCTGATTCAACATTTCTCCAACATTTACTTGGCATGTTTGACGACGTGTATGTGGTGTTTTATATAGAGACTGCTCCATTCAACATTTTGGTTACAGTTATGAATGAATTTGAAGCACTGGAAGACGAAAGCTGGAACTACACCACACACTCTCTGGATCGTAATCCACATAAATGCATCTTGCGCATGCTTCAGGGTTCTTATGAATGCAAGTTTAAGCAGCTTAACGTTTTTCAGAACGACCAAAATGTTTGATCAATTTATGAACGGAGTTAAACTTTATCTAACGTTGTCCAAAGGTTGAGGGGGTTGTTCAAATGGCCCCAACATTTTTGGCTCAAAAACGTTGGATTAATGTTTGATCAACAGCCACTAAGTGCATAGGCTTTGACAGTGGCACAGTGTATCTTTGTTTCGTCAGCAAGCTTTAGACTAAACCGTCAGACGAGTCAATTCCCGAACGTCCCTGCAACAAAACGTTCTGTTTTCGAGCGGATTCATAAATTGCCGGGGATGCCATCGCAGTAAATTAGCTACCCGTCCACAAAGGTCAGTGTATACCACACTAGAGTTTTATTTCACAAACATTAACTTCTTACACTTCAGTGTTATTCAAAGGGCAGTATCATCAAAGCCTGATTTTATTTGTTTTTACAATTTTATAAAGCAAACAGGTTTAGTTTTATACGCTTGTCAGTTAAAGTTTAATGTACAACAGTAATCAAAATAATGCTGCTTTTTGTTACATTTGGAGTTTGCTAAGCACACGCAGAACAAATATACTGTTTATAGACGTTATGGATAATCCAAAAGTGTTTCTAAATTGGTCTTCGAGTAAAAATATCAACATAGTAACACGTAAAAGTTCCGCTTATAAACAAGTTAAAACAAGACTAAACAACTCTTATCAGTTTAGCTTTTGTTTTGCTAAATGCCTGTTATTTATTGATTTTTTATAATTGTGATTAATATTGCGTCTGTGCTTTTACGGGATCAAGCAACGTCAGGCAATGCTCGGAAAAGGGAACGCTTTCTAGTCGAGTCTGTGGAATGAGTAACTTACAATTAATAGGAAGGAACTCCATGTGGACACTCACTCAATGGTCCTACGTAATTTCTAACCTAACTCAATTTTATTTTTAATTTGCTTGATATGCTATATTTGCTTGCTTAGGATTAAGGTTAACTAGGGCTTAGCGTTAGAGTTGGGGTTAATCTTAGGGTTTACTGAGAGACTGCATGGAGAAGCTACCTAAATTTCAAGGTGGACACCGTTTGTCCCGTTAAGCAGATTAGGCCATGGAAATGGCAAAGTTGAGCACATCAAAACAAACTGTTAAGAGTTTTTAAAAGCATAACAAGACAGAAAAAAGTAGGGCAAAATGGAGCAAAGCAGAGCGACGTGAAGTAAAGTGGAGCGAAGTAGAGTAAGTTAGGGCAAAGTGGGGCAAAACAGCGCGACATGGAGCAAAATGGAACAAAGCAGAGCAAAGTAGGGAAAAAAGGAGCAAAGCAGGGCAAAGTAAAGCAAAGCAGGATAAAGTAGAGCAAAGTAGGACAAAATGTAGCAGAGCAGTGCAAGGAATAGCAAAACAGGACAAAGTGGGGCAAAAAGAAGCAAAGGATTGCCAAACAGAGCAAACAGAACAAAGAAAGGCAAAACGAAGCAGAGCGGAGCAAAGCATAGCTGAAGCAGGTAAAAGCAGAACGGCAAAGCAAAGTATAGAGCAATGCAGAGGAGTGTCTAGCCTAAATCTTTGTCCACTTGTTGCTTACCTGAAGTTTTGCTACTAGGTCCATGAATAAACGGGGAGTACTCTGTAACGGGTCAAGTTATGCAAACAATGTCATTTGCAACTCAGATTAAATGCAGTGGTTAGCTAAGTTAAAGCTTTGCGACCAGTTAACGCTATACATGTCAAACGTACAAAAAAAGTTGACATTTTTTCTTGTTGTACAGGCAAACTTCACGGATGACAAATTATTGAAGGAACCCCAAAATGAAGCCAATGCGTTAGTTTTACTGCAACTTGCGCCACTTTGCCAAAACGGCCTTACAGTTGATGTTGTATTTAACAAAATTTTTCTATATTACAAAAAGGGATTGATGTTAGCCGCAGATTCGCTTACTTTTGCTTGCTGAGTTTAAATCGTAGAAGTACCGTAAACCCGCGATTGAACACCGCGGCGCTTTTAAACTTCCCAAGATTTTGATGCGGCGCTTATTTGGGGCTCTTATTTAAAAACAAGTGCATCACAAAGTATAACGTTAGGAGAGTGAAGTGATTCACGTGCTAGAGATGTGCAGATAAAGGAACAACATGAACACATAGCAGTAAAAGTAAGAAATACTTGCATAAGTGATCAGTTCACAGAGTTCGCGTGAACTTTGCAGCGCTTATTCGAGGGCGGCGCTCAGTAAGTTTGAGGGCGTAGGTGCGGCGTTTATACGAGGTGCAGCGCTTATTAAGTTAGTGGGCCTAGGTGCGGCGCTAATTCGAAGTGCGGCGCTTATTTGCCGAGTATTTGCGGCACATGTCTTCATCGTACGTCTATAACAATGAAGGAACTTAAGGTTACTGTTCATGTTTGAACGAATAAAAGTATTGAAAGAGAGATTTTCGCAGAGTACGAATATACATTAAATAAACTTCTAGTAAAAAAAATGTTTTTCAATAAGAGTAAAATTGTTTGGCGTACGGTGTACTTTAGGAGTGAAATTCTCGAGACATGTTTGAGGCAAAACTGCGACAACGCAACCTAACCTCATGGCGTCGAATTTGACAAGTTCATAAAATAATAGCTGAAGATGTAAACCGTCCTGAGGAATGCTGAAATTACCCTCCACTTATTTTTATGACTCAATCGGGGCAGTTTTGTACCCTGCAAATTGGAAAATTCCTTCAAATACCTGCAGAAAACCTATGACACGTACAGTTAAATAATAGAATACGAGTGAAAATTGTTGTGAAACTCACAAACTAAAAAAGGTTGAAATTGAAACTGAGAGCCGCATTGACGTCTAGAAATGAAACAAACAGTTTGAATTGTGATGCTCGCATTCGTTTATAAACCAAAGATTTTAAACAAACTTCCATTTAGAAAATTTCATAAGCTTTCCACTGAAATATAGGTTTGTGGGTATCTGACGCTCAAGGTGAGCGGTAACCTTAATTGTGGATGGAAGAATTTCAAGGCTGACGTGCGTGTTAATAACAGTTGATGAGAAGATTGCGCTGGATGTAAGTTTATCAGGAATAATGTATAACACTTAGTGTTTATCTTTTACGTGAAGTCTACTAAATTATGATGCACTGTGGTTTATGATTTAAAATATTATTATATAATCATGCAATTTTGTTTACAATTTACACGCAATGTGCCAAGCAGACGTTATTTGTTAACATGTGATGTAATAATGAAGAAACTTACTTTATGTTTAACAATTTAGTTTTTAGTGTCTGTGGGATGGTGTATTTTTGTACTTTTATGAGTGTGATTCGCCACAGTAAACAATTCTTGTA
>JAOBRG010051118.1:9773-21825 GCA_027574985.1 Umimayanthus nakama | reverse complement strand
TTATTGTTATTGTTATTGTTATTGTTATTGTTATTGTTATTGTTATTGTTATTGTTATTGTTATTATTATTATTATTGTTATTATCACCGTCTATCAATATGGAAAAACATCGGGTGGTTCAATGCTCCAAATGAGATTATCCAATGAGGAACGAATATAGTATGCAAATATTGCAGTAAATACTTACTATGGTAGTGCTTATTTCCTTTAAGCTCACCTGTTGGGGTCTGAATAGGGATACCAATAGGGGGGATACCAAGACGGGTACCAATACCCCCATCCTTGCGGAACAGGGCTGCGTCTGGTTACGGTCCGCGCGTGCTTAGTCTGTTGATAGGTTTATATATGATATGTTAAAGTGTTCTAATAAATATCGCAAATAATACCTTCTGAGCGATATTCGAAGAAATGAAGTACTTCAACACGAAAAAAAAGAAAACTCGCTGACTGCGGTCAGATTTGAACCCAGGACCTCCGAAACAAATCACCGTTGCTCCAACAACTGAGCTACAAAGCCAGATGGGAGCTGATCGTGGGAATTTATAATGGTGGTTTGTGGCAAATGAACACGTAAGTGAGGGGGTAACCAGTAAGGTTTGGCCGCTGATAAGTTAAAGCGCTCTTATATATATCCGAAGTAATACTTTTTCAGCTCCAGAAAGGAAAAGGGTCCACACGGAGAAAGAGAAAGAACCTCTGACCTCGATTGGCTTCGAAACACCAACCACGTGTGTAGTCTGTTGATTATGGTTCTGTTAGTTCTTAATTACGAAAACGAAAGCGAAAGGTTTTTATAAATGGTGCATTCTGAGGCGTGAACAGCTTAGATTGAGAGAAAATAAAGATGTACCACAGACCACATTCATCATACTCCCCAGTGCAAAAAATATGTTTATTTAAACCCAGGCCAAGTTCCAGAAGTACTGCAATTGTATTGCCATATAGAGCTTGAGTCCTAATTTAACTTGACGTTCACTTGGTTACTTGGGCGTGAAAGTGTTCTACGCCAGCATTAAACAAGAACTATTTCCTACAAAGCCGTTTTAGATCAAGTTCTCCATTATTTAACGTTCCTCGAGCAGGCGACAAAAGAACATAAAGAGATAAATATGCTTAACCTGCAGCCAGCGCAGATATCTCTTCGATGTTGAAGCTATAGTTGATTCCGTTCTTCTACGTTCTTGTTCTTTAGCTGTAATATCAGGGTGATAAATTGATTAGTTCGCTACTTACTTTTTTGCTTATACCGTATCGCCAGTGAAATGCATTAGTTTGTTTCTGACAGAAAAAGTGCTCAAAACTCTTTTTGTGTTCAAGTGACAGTACATCAAATCAGTGGTTGCAGGTGGAGGGATAACACAAGAGTTCTAAATGTTTTACCCTTCCATTAATCTACCCTTCCTTCAATCGTTTGCCTTCTCTGTCTTTTGCCAAGCCTACACCACGTTTATTTAAGAATTAACAGGAGAAGAACACAGGAAACTGTTAATAGGGAACGAGGTTTAGGAACCAACTTGATTGTTTTCTTAAATATCTTTCAAAAAGCTGATTAAAGTCACAAACAATTAAATAAGAGAAACAAGATTTCCAGATGAAAAAAGCCTGAGAGAGTCGAAAAAAGAAGAAGCCAAAAGAAAAAGGGACAAGAAAAAGAGAAACAAGAAGCACAAGCATAAAAGCAAGCACAAGAACGACAAAAGAGTAGAAGGTTTGGTATAAAGTTTGAAAAAAAATAGAAACTTCAATTTTGTTGTCATTCAACTTTTTAAGTTCACCTCAATAAAAGTTCACTTGATTCAAGCGGTGCACTTAGTTGAACACAACTTATAACGTTTGTACCTTCAGACCTGAACACACCTTGTGTCTGCATTTGTTTGCCGCTCCTCTTGCTGTAAAAAGTAAGAACTAGAATTAGTATAAGTATTAATAGCGTTTCTAACTAGAAATATTAGTCTTTCGTTGCTAACTTAATGAGTGTTTTAATGTTCTAGTTAAACTTAAACCTTACACTATCCAAAACTTTCCACAAATTTGTTTAGTTTCTGAATTTTGCTCTTTCTACCTCTAGTAATAACAATAATAATAATAATAATATATACAAAAATTCAATTAAGAGTGATAGTTATAATATAACAATATTCAACTCAGTGTCTTTCATAATAAATAATAAAAATAACAATAATAACAGCAACAATGATAATAATAATAATAATAGTGTCTTATCATCAAAGTTATTGCTCTCAGCTTTATTTCAGCTCGCTTCTCTATTGATTCATGATTGTCTTTGACGGTAAAAACATTGCTATACATTTATCTGTCTCCGTCATTTGATGACAGAGCGAAGTTGAGTTAGGCACAGATATAGAACGCAATTCTATTTAGTAAGAAAATGATTTTTGAGAATATGCAGGTTATTTGGGTTAATTCTGGTTGCTGAAACAAAACTAATGATGTTAAGTAAAATCGATCACTGCTTCAAATCTTTGTAGTAGAACACGCCCCCTTTCATAACAAACAACTGCAAAAACATGTTAAGCTCTTATATTATTTATGACTTGTAGACAAACAATGTTTTTGATGAGTGTTTTCTGTGAGTTTTGTCATTAAACTTCTTATCCCTATCTGTCTAATGCAAAACAAGGTGAAACTACTCCGAGCTTAACTGGTATTAGTTTTGTTCGTTCAGATTAACTCGGCAGCTCAATTGTGACTCCATATTTAAACAACCAAATCCCCCTTTTGTTAGGTTGCACGTGTTCAGAGAACTGTTTGTAAAAAATTACTGTTTTCTTAAACTAGACTGGTTCAACGTGACCTCTGAGCGGTTTTCAACTTGTTCAAAAGTAAGCTCAGTCTAACTGCACCTTTTAGGACGATTCGTGTTTCCCTGTTGAAGCTGTGAATCTTTGGCTTTGTCGCTTGATTGTTGTTTCTCGGTTAGTTTTTGTTCTGCCTTTTCCCCTTCAGTTGGTTTTCCATCACTCCAACCCCATAAAACACTTTGAATGAGAATTAAACACGCCAGTGCTGCAAGCAAGCGCATTCTTGAAAGTCCTTTAACTTATACCACTTGTAAGTCGTACGATGCCGGATTTCAAATGCGAGAGGTCATTTAGTAATCGACGATTTAATCACATTAGTTTGTTTGGGATTACATCAAACAACAACCCTTTACCCGTATTAAATATTTTGATAAAAGAAAAATACAATACCTGTAACAAAAAAATTGATATATTTGTAACCAAGCGTATGTTTAGGAATCCTTAGAAAATTGAAACTGATCTGGTCTACTGAGACAAACAAAGTTACGTCCAAATTCCTCCTTACGTTGCTTTTCATCTCATGCATAAACACAAATCAAAGCAGAATTGAAAACTCCCATAACTCGAAAGGCTGCATCATGCAGAGTACCTGTCCAAAACAAAATTATAACTGATCTAGTTTTTATAACCCCGTATCGAAGCAATACTAGTTTCGAAATACTAACTATCCTCTTTTCGAGACAATAACAATGAGAAGGGATAATGTTGCTTTTAAGAAAACTTGACTGTGATCTTGCAAACCGATCCCGTTTCAATAAAAACTGAACTGTAATAATTTTTGCCTGAATCGTTACAAAGTCGACTACGCTGACACTTACTTGCTCAATTAAATTAAAACAAGATATAGGTATATTGAAATTATGAATCAGCCGATCAATGGTTTACAGCCTGATTTAAGGTGAAATCCGAATGAAACTTAAGAAACCGAAAGTTATTTACACTAAAGAGACAATCTAAATTGCATTAGAGTTCGAACACATCTGTAAACAAACAAAAACACCAGAAGCAGCTTTGATAACAAGGAAGCACTTAGAAGACGTTTAAGCAGCTTGTTTCACGAAATCCCGATACCTGCTAAACCTTTCATAGGAACCAGGTATTAAAGGAATAGCTCTTAAAACCGGCCACATACCGATAAATTGCCAAGACATGAATTTACATTGTTACGACGCACTTCCTAAGTTAAAAGTTTCGATGGGTTGCTGGGGGTTGGCTACCAAGATTGCCTAAACATCAACAGGATGTCTTATTCAGGTACCCAAAGGAAGGGTGAAAAAATTAACCAGTCAAAGGTTCTCTGTGGTTTGTCTTGTTGGTAAAGATTGCTCAAACTCAACACTAGAATGTGAACAAAAGTACCGATAAACAAAGTCAAATGGACAGAACTGCTGCTGAAACTGATCTGCATCCCTAATTTACCCTTTGGATATGAAAGAGCTCATTGAGTATAAAGATTTTAACAGTTTCAATACAAACTAGAACTTAGATAGCAATTGACTTGACAGATATGCGTCACCTCAAGTAAGGATTGTCAAAAAGGGGAAAAAGCCATCAAACCCTTACACTCTACAAGGTTACAAACTCATAAAAAATTGCATCTTAGCCTAAACCACATCTGATTGGTTACAGTAAAACTTGTATGCTAGATTGAAGTGCGTGTGCTAAATTATGCTTATTTATAACACTTCCTAACCTCTTTAATAAATTTCACGTTGTATACTTCAGCGATTGTTTCTAAAGATTTTCTTAGTTTACTTTTAGATGAATCAGTTGTCAGCTACAAGCATGATGTTGCTACAAAGTTTAACTAAATGACAGATCACTTGACATCTACCTGTTTTAGAGCTCAGGTGGATGTCAAAAATTATGAAAAACACAATTTGCCGTTTTATTTATATTTTGCTTCCGGAATTATGAAGAAGACACTCGACTATTTACCTACGTAGGTTTTCTTTAGTATGTAACGCTAAGTAGTTATAGAGTTCCTTTTAACAGTAGTAAAAAGATTTGCTTAACATTGAGTGATGTACAATACCTTTGGAGAAGACACGATCCTATTCCTACAGTTATATCTTATTCATATCGTGTTGAATTTCATTCAAAGCTTTGGATAGTTTTGAATCCAAATCTCAAGTGGCCACCCTTAATACATGGTATTCAAGCGTTGAAAAATCCACCAGATAAATGTCTTGATCCAAATCAAACCTTTAACCTCTTGAGAGCTAGCCTATGAAATTGCTTCTCTCTAACAAAGAGCGTCTGTGATGTAATGATATCCACGAAAACGAAGAATTATTTATACTAAACTTGTTCTAGAAAATAGTTCTGGTGTTAAAAGTATTAGTTTTGTCGATAATTCAAACTAAAACGAAGCGTGATTCCAAACAAAAGAAGATGAAATTGCGCTTCTCACTTTGCCTGGCGACGCTCCTTGTTTCCCTGGCGGTGGTTCAGTCGAAATCAATCACAAAAGGAAAGGGTGAGGAGTAACTAGCATTGGCTTTAAGACGTTACGGCTTGTTCAATTAAACGAAACTAGCTAAAACGATGTACAAATCTTTTTTCCCTTGTTTTAGGATAAGATCAGCTAGCTTGTAAAGTTGCCAGTAGTTTGTTTCTAGATAGAAACTTTAGATCAAAGTCCAAACTCGTGAGTCGTTTATTTGCAATTATAATCTCAAAGGTGTTGTCAGGTCATTTTGAAACGAGGTGCCAAATTTAAAGGCAAGAAGCAGAGAAAGTATTTCTTGCAGTTTCTTTATGTGTTCTTGTCTTCAACATTATTTTTGTTTCACTTCATGTAACCAAACGAAAGAGTACAAGAGTACAATCCTGTATAAAGAAATCATTGAAAGATTTTTTTTAGACTTCTTTTTACATACATTCTCTCTTTTCCTAAAACTTAACTTAATACAAATCGTTTTCAACAGCGAGTAGAGTCTGCCTTACGCGTTTTCTTATATAACAACAACAACAAATTTTTGGCTTTTATTCCCAGACAAATAACCTTCCAATGCGTACATGTAACTCAGTTGTCAGATTCCAGTTCATAGTGCTGTCGAAACATATGACTTGGGAATTAACGTCAATCTTTTTGTGATCATCCTTTTTGCCAAAAAAAGCAGTGTTAAGCTTCTTTTAAAGCAACAAGCAAGGAAACCGTTTCGACAGACAAAATGTATAAAGGAAGACTCCATTCCTACTCAATAAGCTGTTGTACAATGTCAATCTGGCAGGGAGAGTAAAAATATATTTTTTCTCTTTTCCGGAACTTTCATGTTAAGGACATTCTACAGGTTTGGTAACAAACTTCGCTTTGGTCATATATACTTATACCAAATCTTGTAGAACTTGAAGAAAGTGGCTTGAGATGTAGAAACTTTTACTTTGGTAGAGATCGGGGTTTTTGACCCACTGGAACTTATTATATTCCTGTTTCAGTGTCAGAAATAAAGCACCATCTAGAAATACTCAGAACTTTGAAGCAATAAGCAAGTAAATCATAGGACAGGAGGCTTGCCTATTTTCCGCTGTGTTGTTATGCTTCGAACTGCAAATAAAGTCTGCAAGAGTTCGGTTACTTACATTTGTCTAGTAGATAGTGTCAGCTTCTAAACTCTTTATTCTTGAATCCGCGTCAACGGGTGTGAGAGTCAATGAAATTTTGAGGTAACAGTTAGAAGACGCAGTTGCAAACACTACCTCGTGTAACTCTCGTGTACGTTTGAATGCTGCATGGTAGTCCGTGATCATGATAGTTAAACAAATCTCTCATAAAAATTCATGCTTGCTTGACCTTAGCTATAGACACGAGCACTGATGATAACAAGTCGGCAGCAGAGGAAATCAACGAGGAGAAAAGCCCGAGCCAAGATGACACGAAGGATGAGGACAATGGTGAAAAAGAAGACGGCGACGAATTAGAAAACAAAGGTAAGTATTTTTGCCCAATGATTATCTGGGAGGGCTGGGTGGAAAATATTTGGAACAAGGCTATGGCAAGATCTATCGCTTGTGACCATTAGCCAAGTATTTTCCAATTTGGGCCGATTTACTTCAGTTTCTCATTGCCCACAAAAGTTGTAACCCTCAACCTGCTTTCCACTTCGTCCTATGGTCTACATTATATACAATAATAATAAATAAAAAAAACTAGAATCTTTATAGTGCATTTTCTAGAGTCCGTAGCGTTTTACAGCTATGTTCGAATTAAATTTACTAATAAGAATCGTATACTGAATAAATAGATAAACAAATAACAAAATGTTTAAACACTCGATTTAAAATTGTCAGCGGAAATGGACCTCTTTATTGTTAGTAGAAGAGAGTTCGAGAAGATGACCGCAATAACTTGGAACAATCTGTAGCCATAACTTTTAAAGCAGTAGCATGGTACTTAGAGAAGTTGTTTTTTTGGAGGAGCGAAGAGACCCAATTTTAACAAGGAAAATTCATGCGATGGTAAATGCAGTAATTCATTCTGGAATATTTTGGATCCTTATCATTTCATTTGTCGAGAGCAAATGTAACCTACCATTTTTTTGCTATATTAAAGACACCGTATTTTAATTTCTCAAATATAACTTTACCGTTATGAGCAGTAAGAAACCGACACTATTATTCACAGTGCTAAAGCCAAGCGAGTTACCTTAGCTAAAATTTCTTGAGTTCCAACCTTTTGAAACGTACGGTAAATCGGTTGCAGTGTTAGCATTCTAATCACCCCCTCCCCCCGCGCGTTGTCGTTGTTGCCGTTACTGAAGGAGCCATCCAACCACAGCAAAACATAAAAGAGATGAGTAAAATGTTTAAGATTATGCATATTTGTTACAATAAAAAAATTATTTTGCTTACATTTACTCATTTTTTTTGAAGAACAAAACGAAAAACGCAACAGATGCCAAACAAAATGCAACGGAGGCAAGCACATAGAGAAGAAATCCAGCTGTGAGCAAAGATGCAACAATGAAAACAAGTGCGACTGCAGAGAAAATAAAGAAGCTTCGAAGAGGTGTCAGCGTAACTTAAATAGAAGTAAAACCAAGCTACCGGGATTTTTAGTCCCTCGCAAGCCAGCTGCCGACAAGAAGAAAAGATCCAAGTGTAAATGTGGGGCGGGCGAAAAGAAACAAACTACTCCTGGCTGTCTTCAAGCTTCTGTATTGCCAGGAATGAACGCCGTTGCACTTACAAACCCGCAGCAGCGACAAGCGACACCCCAGTCGCAAGCAGGGGCGGTGGGAAAGAAAAAATGTTGCGGATGTTGCGACTGCTGCTGCCATGAATGCTGCTGCTGCCCCTGTTGCTGCTGCCACTGTTGCGAGCCTTGCTGCTGCTGTTGTCACGAATGCTGCTGTCCGTGCTGTCACTGTTGCCACTGCTGTGACCATTGCTGTCACGACTGCTGTCACGATTGCTGTTGCGGTTGCTGCAAGAAATCCAAAAGTGAGGGAATCAAAGGAGTTAAACAAGCAAAGCCTCATTAGTGAGTGGTCTTAATATATCAGGCAAAACTTCAACAGCGTCAAAATCCTTCTACCTGTTTCTTAATGAAATGAATTTTCATTTTCCTGAAACATGTCATATGCATGGTGTAACAGTTGAACAGTTACAATACTATGGAGCAACACACATAGTCTATATTACTGCCAAACTGAATTTTCTATTTCCACAATAATATTGCTTACTGGAAAAGTCAATAAACATGACAAGCACTTTCTTGTTGTCGAGTATTAACGATACCTGATTTCCTTGTTTAACTATCAACACAGTTAGTTTTCTCTTTTATATCTTTCCTCACCGCCGAGCTTAAGTATATTACCTTGCAGTGAGCAGTCTTTTTCTTTGACATACCTGTATTTTGAGATCCAATAATTGTCCGTTCTTCTACCGATAATTATTGTTCATTTTTCTAAAACATATTTCAGTGTGATAAAAACGTTTGGGCACCAAAGCACCAGCAAAATTGTTACGTTGCATCCAGTCATCCGTTGCACCACACAGAAAATAAACAAACAAATAAACTATTGTGTTACGAATGTGAGATATGAGTGATTGGTCCCTGTATAATTGTTATTGCCTCTTTACTAAATAGCAAGTTTCATTATTTTGTCCTTGTGTACACTAACTTATGTTTTTATGAGAAATACTTTCCATTACACTGATTTCCGGGCTGTATTTCACTCTGTCCAATTCGTTCTTAAATCGGTGGAACACACGATATGTTCATTCTTGTTCCGGCAAGAATGGCCCAATAGATCAGAGTTACTCAGCTTTCCTGCTCCGGCCCCGACAAAGCACGGAAATTCGGAGAGTTGTGGCGGAAAAATAAGTACGCGCGCACCTCGGGCCTTTCCATTTAAACTGATCAGAACCAATAACTTTTGGTTATACAGAACGGACAGATACAAAGCAACCGAAGTGATTTTGCCGTTTTAGTTTTAACCTGCGGTCGGGCCGTCGTTAAGTTGAGGAGAAAAAAAGAAGAGAATATTTGAAGACCTGACACAAATCACGTCAAACTGCATGCTCTATATACTTGGAAGTAGGCTCTGATTGGTTCACTTTGGTGATACCTCTATTAAGACATGGTAAAGACTGTTCAGGGTTTTACACTATGCATGCCTATGTCTTAAAGTTGTATTAAAAAACCAAACAACAATTGGCTGGAAAACACGCACTCTTATCGATTGCCTTTAAGAAGATTGCTTTCACTCGTCGAGAGAAAAGCTGGAATCCCAAGCAAGAAACGTTGTTAGCTGCTATTACAAACATCATTAATACTCTAACAACATTTATGTCTTTATTATGGTGAGCCGAAGAAAGCATACGTATAATAAACATCTTATTAGGCGGTTGACCAGCCGATATGCTTTGGGTAATTTACGAATCGCCAGTGTTTAGCGAGTCTTCTTTATAAGATTATATACTGCGACTGTTTGATATTTTCTGTATCGAATATGCACTTGCCACTTGTTTTTTCTTCTGCATCATGCTAAGACTGTCAAATATCAAGCGGCGGTGATTAACTTCTTCTTTTCACTACCCCACGTAATCTGTCTCCGCCATGGAAAATGCAGGCCAAGGCATTTCAAGTTTTATGAAATTGTCCTGGGGGAGATGCCCCCATGACCCCCTTGACTGAGTTTGTAGCCTGCGTGCAAGCTCTCCTTGCGGGTTTGGGGATAGGTTAAGGCATAGAAAAGATGGCTCGCTGTGCGAACCAGTTGGAGGGGGGTTGGGGAGGTGCCCTTTCACTTTTCCCATTCCCCTTCGCCCACTTCCCAATGCGACTCACTTTTTCTTTGCTTTAACTATATCCCCAAAACCGCAATGAGAGCCTTCACACAGGTTACGGAGATTGCAACATCGCTACCCACGTACACCATCTCACGGAAAATCCTGAGTGCGTGCCTATAGTGGTGTGGACAGACGCAGTAACACAGAAGTGACAAAAAGGGTGTCAAGAGTCACAGATTTTTCTCCAACTGATGAAACTGGAGTCTCCCCTGTTTGTTTCAAAAGCTCTTGTAAAAACTAGGTTGTTAAAAGTTCTGTTTCAGAGTTGAAAATATATTTTATTATTTGAATGCTATTTAAAGGCTTCAGAATAGTTGTAAAACATGTGAAGCACGAAAATGCTTGAAAAACACGTTAATTAATACATGTTTGCTTCGAAATATATCACTACCCCGGTAATACGACCTCTTTATCTTGGCCCGTTGGTGGTCTTATTAACGGGGTTCCACTGTATGAGGAAAAACAATTGTGCTTTTGTGGTTATGTAATGTTGGTCAAGCTCATTTCGATTGAATTGTGTCACGAGCAGTAAGAAACTTGTTCGACAACAATACTTATACTGGCAAGAACATATTGCAACTAGAGCCTGGATAAAAAGTAGATAAACTCAATATTAGTATTTATAAACACTGGACGGTGAATCTTGCTTCTCAAAAGTATTATCACTGATGTTCTCAGAAGTATGTTATACCGTACTACTTTGCAAAATATTTCCTGTATTAAATAAATCATTATAATTATTTACCACTAAGTGTGCTCACCTTCTGCTAGAAACTTCTAGTAATATGTTTATCTATACAGCTATTTCAAAAAAGGTTGTGCTAGTCAGTAGTCAACACTGGAACCAAACGGACCTCGTGAGGTTCATGCAGCACAACTAATGCTATAACTATTAGCACTGACTTTGCAATATATCAAGTGTAAGTTCATCAAAATGCCACGACCAGGCACTAACAACCTTCGCGGGCCTATTATCAAAACTTAAGACAATACCCAAAGTTCCTTTCGGTTTCAGTATCGACTACTGACTATGACAACCTTTTTTGAAATAGCTGTATGACATTATCCAGGAAAAAAATAATTCACAATGAATAACAATTGCAATAATAAAAAAATAATAGCAATAGTAAACAAATAATAATAATAATAAAAATAAGAATAAAAACATCAATATGATAATAATAGGACACTTTGTTTAAGTATGTAAGAAAAGTGTGACAACATATTTGAAAACTTCAGTTTAAACATAACAATTAAGTTAAAACGAAGTAATTACAATTAAGATCAATTATGAATCATTTTACCAAAACTGTTAAAACTAAGGATGCCCATTTGTTCTTCCAATATTTTGGTCAAAACTTCATCTGTAATCAATTATATATTAAACATTTTGCCTCCAATTCAGCCTAATTGTTAAATTTATAAAATGTGTTCACACTCCCGCTGCACTAGTGGCATATACTCGCGCAGGTGCATGAAAGTCTTGTCAGTGCGACGAGATGAGCTTTTCTTGTGGCTCTCGTGTTGGTAGGGCTCTCAATTTCATACTGCATTTGGACGTAAATTAGGTCCAACTTTGCTGGTCAAGTAATAGACGGTGTTGGGACGTCCGTTCAAAAGAACCGCTACAGTTTTGTTATCAGTTCTCTCCTATAGCCTCGCCAAGTTAGCCTGATGTATCATCACCATTAGAACACAACGCACGTGCGCAGATTCTTGCGTGGGATTAATGATATTTTGAAATATATATATATAAACCAAAAGAATTGACGTTACCAAGGGCTCGTTCAAAATAGTATTTGAGATCGAAACAGTTAAACAATATTACTGTCTTGTAGGTGTCAAACATGTAACATTCCTTTCAAATGTTTTTCTATCTTTCTCCATTTTATAAAGGCTATTTGAATAGCATACATGTAGACACTACGCC
>JAOBRG010051117.1:0-38002 GCA_027574985.1 Umimayanthus nakama | reverse complement strand
GAAAGTAGTTATTTCTTTAAATCTGTACAAACACGTTTTAGAAAGTAGTTCTTTTTACACCTATACTAGCACTTCCGCACCGTGAGCTGAGTCGGCATCGGTCATTTTTTGGTGTCAACAAAAAAGCTAAATTCAATGTAAGTGGAAAGCTTCCGAAGTGATGTTTGCCCTATAGTGTATTCGCTGATATTTGCCCTGCCAAGGATATCAAGTGATCGAATCTCACCAATGGTAATACACGATTTGGCAGTAAAAATTATTGTTGAATTATAATGTATAATACAGTAGATTGCATTGCAGTACAGTACAATACTGTGCATATCTGTATAATACAGTAGATTGCATTATAGTACAGTACAGTACACTACTGTGCATTACTGTATAATACAGTAGATTGCATTATAGTACAGTACAGCACAGCACAACGCATTACAGCATGTTAAACGATTAACAGTTTTCTGTTTTATATGAGTATTTATTTTTACGAGTCAGGCCAAGTAGAAGAAGACACCCATATTAAATCGAACACCGTTTAATAAGGTATTTATAGAACTGACGTATTCTGCTTTTCTGCGCTGTGTTTATGTATAATTTTGCTACATTTGTTGTCGATTTGATTTTTTTCGTCTCGCTCTTTCCTCAATTCCTGGACACAGTTTAGCCGGTCAAAGCTCATTCCTTTTAAGATTTTAAGTTCTCCAAAGAACAGTAATTTAGCATTTTTTACTTTCTTGTCAGCCGGCAAAACTTTCGCTTCAGCTTTGTCCGTCCGCCGACAGAAATGGCTGACGAGATTTTATGGTGATTTATTAACACAGTACACGTCATATTTAGCCAATCAAAACGCCGGAAAAAAGCCATATACTAAACAGAAAATAGCGGATCCATTTAATAAAATACAGTACAGCACTGTGCAAGACTATACATATGGTGCAAGATTGCGTTATAGTACATTATTATACGGTTGAATGATTTCGCGTGCTATGATCGGTCAATTCCAGGTCCTTAAGTAGCCGTACGGACCGCTACATGTAGCTCTCGACCAGAATAACCAACAAAGCCATATAGTAAACATCTTATTAGCCTTATTTGCTCAATCTGTACGACAAATTATGAAATCTCATTTTTTCCTTCCTTTTTTCCGATGGCCCTCGCGTTTCGCGCTTAGGCCATGTATAAAAGAAAGGGAAAAACTCGGTCCATAACTTGCTGTATGGACCTCGCACTCGGCCAATATTTGCCTTATGATACAGTATAGTAAACACAATACAACACAGTGTATGGCTGTATTATGCAATAGAGTGCATTATAGTACAGTCAAAAACAAAGCAATGCAGTGCAAAACAGTACAATGCCGGCAATACAGTGCATCACCATATAATACAGTAGAGTAAAGTGCATTATAGTACAATACAGTATTTAGCGCCGAATGCAAAACAATTCAGTACAGTTATTACAGCTTCGCACGATACAGTGCATTACCATATAAAACGAACAAAAAAGCACATACAGTACAATACAGTGCACTACCATAGAATACAGTAGAGTAAAGCACAATACAGTGGAGTACTGTGTATTGCTTAATAATAAGAAGAGTGTGCTTTACAGTACAGTATAGTACAGCGCGATATCACTATAATTTAGTACAGTACAGTAAAGGAGCAGGCGTAGCCCAGTTGATTAGTGCGCGGCCTTCGGGGCTGGAGGTTCTCAGTTTGAACCTTGGTGACTCCAACGTCTGCCTCGACTTTCTTCTGATCTGTGTAGCTTTAGCTTTAAGCCGAACCCGTAAAACGGAGCACCGACAGTGGAAGGGAGGTAAAATGCGCACCGAGGGCCACAAGTTTATCAGTTACTCATTGTCGCGTGTGTAACCTCGTTAAACAAGGTTGCTTTATCGATTTTTTTACAGTGCGATAGTCCCTACAGTGCACTACCATATAACGCAGTAATGTGGCACAGTACAAAACAAGTCACAATAAATTATTTGTAGCACTACGCAGAACTGTACATCACCAGATACTGACAGCTAACGCAGTGTACAGTTGATAGCAGAAAGTAGCAAGAAAAAATCCCGTTCATGTAACAGAAGCTCTTGCGATTTATCTCGTTGTCTCCCTTTTTTTTTTTTTTTAATTTGGCAAGCCACCCTTTTCATGAGGAATCGTATCTCTCTGTAAATCGAATTGACCAGTGATAAAACTCTCCATTGTCTTGGTGGTAATACTTTTACGTCACTTTGACTTCAGTCGACATTGACTTCAAAGTATTGCAAGAATGCTGGTAAACTGACGTACTTTGTTCCTTTATCTTTCAATTCACCAAACCGCAATTATTCTTCCGTGTCACTTGCAGCACATACACGTGGTGAAGGCGCAGAGCGGTGACAAGCGCAAATTATAAAATTGAAAAAAGTTTTCGTCTTTTTATTGAAACCATTCCAGTCGACTTCGCACCAATTTAAAGAGTGTATCTTAACAATTGTGTTACGGAAAATAGCCGATCTATTTTGTTACAACGAAGAGGAAAAATTACTGAGGTTTCACCTGCGTGGGTTGGCTGCCTGTGTTTGCTTTGAAGCAGACGCTAATATCCGGCAAAAGTGTTTTCTTGTTTATTACCGTAACCGATACTTCCCGGCGTTCTGTTATTTAGTAAGTGATCCATCAAAATTCAAACGCCAAAAGGAAATCAACTTCGGGTACTTTTGTACTTCAAAGAAAATCTCTTGATCAATTTTAATGCTAATTTAGTCGGTTCTCACGCTTTTAATCTCATCTATTAGCGCAGGACACACAGCACAAAGCAAACATTTCGGATATATAGTAATGAAAAAACCATAAAAATCCACTCTACCTTCCGTCCGATTAAGCGCCCATCTTTTCTCATACAGAGGTAATGCCCGGTTTCTGCCCCCCGTATTCGCACCCTTCCAAAATTATCCGACTCGATGATCAGTTTAGCTGCAAAATATCAAAGGATTAACTTCAGTGGGTTAAATTACACCTTCAGTGACTGTCAACCAACTTGTCTTGCTTGTTTGTACTGAATAAATTCAGAAAATTCTTTCGGAAACTTTTTCATTGTTTCTAAGTAAACTTTAATTTGCCATGCTTGTGAAGCAAAGCTGGAATATGGCTCAGTCAGTCTGTATCTTCGAACGTTACTCTGTTATGTGTGTTTGTCACGATATTGTATTTGAGTTACTTTTGTATAAATATATTTTTTTGCTCAATAAAGTTTTGTCAGAAACTTATAGTTTCAAAGTCAGCTTATTCGGTAATCCTTCTCTTCAATGAAAGCGCAATCCCCTTTAATTATTTTGTGGCCAAAACCGACTTTAAATAACAGTGAAACCTGACTCCTGATAGAAAATGTTTTTCATTTTTCGTAGGAAGATAGAACTCACAACTTTCAAAAATGCTTCACAATGACTCTACACTAATATGTTTTAACTCACACGTACAACTACCTCATTCTGCTTCTAAGTAATGGTTAATTTTTTCTTAAGGTTAATGTTGGAACTCTTTTTGAGTTGGACGTACAAGAGCTTATTCTTCCTCGTAAAGAAACGACGCTCATTTTGAAAGGTACAAGCACATTCTTTAAATGTTTGCTGCAGATGGTTTTATCGTTTAAAAAAATGCACGAACGCTAAAAGAACTGGCTACTATTTCGCTTGCTGAAAATAAATCTTTATCCACAAAAAAATATATTTAAAAATTTAAAACCTGACAGGATGATTTATCCTTTATTGTGAATTAGGGGTTCGAAACGTCACATCTTCAGTCGAGTCTCATAACCCTGGTCGTGTTGAATAGTCCGTCATTAATGTGGTTTTACTGTTCAAGTTTTCATAAAACTTATATGTAAGGATGCAATGCCAGTATTTTACTTGAAGTATCACTGTTTCTTCTGTCTGTTCTATGCTATCCATCTTTTCCACTGACATAGTTTCTCTGGCTTTGTCGTATTGTTAAAGATACCTGTAAATCTTTATCCCTTTTTCTATGGTTCCTTACCATGTAATGCAGGAAAGCCAATCTCCCCAACTCATGAAGTTTTTCTGAAAAGAATAACTTTGAAACTCTATAATTTTAACAAGAGCAAAACTGCGAGTCGTTGGAACCATGGTCAGGCGGCACTGATGACATTGACAAACTAATTCTTGTATAAACGTCAAATGGCAAGTGAAATCCGGAGCAAAGATTGAGTCATCAAAATTGCCTTACAAATAGCAACGTGCTTTGTGCTAACAGCGAAAATCCGTACACCATGAAAACATGTTTCCCTCCTGAAAAATGTCTTGCACAGCAAAACATTTATCAAGGACAAAGAGAGTGAGTCGTGAACTTCTCTCGAACTGGTGTTAGTCGGAGGTAATCTAATTTGATTGCGTTGTTCGTTTTGCTTTCTCACTCGCTTTCTTAAATTGTTAGCATCATCATTTCTTACCATATTTGTCGCCATCTAAGCCTGAAGCATCCACCCTTCGTCCAATTATTCTCACGTGGTTTCCAGATGCGCGGGAGTAGAGCTGAGTTTCTCGACGAAATGGCAAACTTCTAGTATCACTTCTCGCCCGCTCTTGTTCAACGTGAGGGTCGAATAACTTGTTCGCATTTGGTTCGTTTGACCCCTAAAACCAAGAAATACTAATAAACAACGAAATCATTTACAAGTTTAAACACCAGTTCAGTTTAAAATCAGGCTCTTACCGAAAAACGAAAAGCGTTTGCTTTGTAGCAGCTGTTCCTGTAGGAAGAAAAAGCGAGTTGTTATTGTCCATGGCACGAGGCGCGACAATTGTTTTAGCTATCTACGATTATAGAGTTTTAAAAGGAAAGCTAGATTTGACTGAAATTGCTAACAAGATTTGAACAAACCAACAAAACCATGAATCGCAGCCGCAGAAATACTTACAAGTGAAAGTACAACAAGAATATTCTAAAGATAGAACAAACAATGGCTTGTGACATTTTTACCGACGAGTAAAACTGCGGGCAGTGGATAAACTGTTATTACTACTCTAAAATATATCAAACCGAAAACCATCAAATATTCTCTTTCATTGTTCTGTACTCGGTCGTGTGCCTTATGAGTCTTTTCCTGTAGTGTCGGTGGTCTTTTTATCCATCATAACATGGCCGCTGTTTAATGTATCGGTTATGCTATGAGAGGAGCGAAATTAATTAAAGCATAATCAGGCTCAATTTGGGGTCCCGGTAGGAGGCATGTCTGGGTTGTCCAATGCAAACAAATTCCAGAAATGGAACGTGCCGAGGGTTCCACCCGATTATGACCGAGACTCTTTAGAATGCGATCGCCGATATCTCACATCAACGCGCCTTACTTAAGCGGCCCAACGGGTAAAGAGAAAGAGACCATTAGCTGCAACATCGAGAAAGCTTTTTTCTCCCAATTATCCTATTAAGAGATGAAGTGAGGTGGGCGTGAGGGTGGGCGGCAAGTGAAACTTGTATCATCTCTTTGTAAATACGATGTCATCACAGCACTTCCGAGCTTTTCATAAAAAAATTAAGCTGATTTAAAAATAACTCTGTTCTGTCGTTCAGTTTGATTGACACGACTTTTCATGAGAAAATGATGACTGTTTAGTAGTTTAGAAAAGGTTTAGATGTGCTTTAATGTCTCCACTTGAGTTTTTCAGCGGATAAGTTTGAGAAAGCAGCTACTAACAGATCACACACGAGTTTGACAGTGAGACCTTCATCTGGTTTGCTAACGTTAAGGCAGTAGCTTTAGAAGAACTTGTATGCTTTATACTTTTGCTCACGAGCAAGACAATAGACCACAGTTCCAACACGCAGCGTTTGTTCTTGCTGCGTCGGTGAGTAGAGCAAAAGAAAAACAATAACTTTTGTTGCGATTATGTTTGCAGTTATTGGCTCTTCAATAATGAAAATATCACGAAACCGTCTTCCTTTGAGTATCGAGACGTTTGGAAAATGTCGGTCAACCGAGCGAAGTTTCTCTAGGTGTGCATTAGACCTTATCTCCGTCAAGAATTTCTGTTACTCAAACTATAAAACTGTCAGGGAGGGTTTAATGTGTGCAAATTATCGCGCAAAGCTCCAACAAAGTGCTAATCCTTTTCATGATTTACAGTTTTAACGCCCGCTGTTTTCCCTGATTGTCATTATCTAATAATAATTTCCTTTTGCCTCCTTTGTTCTTTTGTAGTTTGTTTTTCCATTCTTTCATAAACGGCCGTTATTTTCTCTCTGTGTTTGGAATGCTAAGCACGGCTCCACTTGAAAGATACTAGCTTCATTCAAAGACTTGACGCCAGAGAGGCGGCCAACTTTTCGTTTGTCTTAATTCATATTTATTATGCTGACAGATATTAACTTTCGTTTACTTTTGTCAAGACATTCAAGATTAGGAGCTCAAACGTGCATGCTATAGCAGTGAACAGGAAAGTCCATAAACACTTACTAATTCTTCTGAGAGTCGCCAACGAAGTTGTTGTCTCAAACAATTATCAAAGTGGATGCTGGAATGTTTATCCCTCAATATCGATGAGAGTTAAAGTTAAACGTTTGAAACATTTTAGAATTAGATTATCTGTGCGTGCACTTTTATACGAAGATTTCTTCCCGACGTGACAGGATGAAAAATTGGTCGCAAGGTATTTTGCAGGCAATGAATGTTAGCATTAAACCCATTACTTCCAACAGATACTTCGTGCAAATTTGTCATAATACACAGTAGAACGATTTACATTTCTGTAACTAATTATTTTTGCTCATGCATGTGTTTGTTTTTGACTCTCTTCTTTTCTTCAGGGAATTCGTGTACGGGCTTATCTATTTTCTTGTATTATTTTGCTCTTGCAGGCTTAGTTACCATAACACGAAGTTTCTCCGCTCTCTTTACAGTGTTTGAAATATATCGTTTTCGTGAACGTCAATACGTTATGTTCCAAATGGTTTTATTTCTGAATTGGTAGGGCGTAACCGCTGGATAAATCAATACCACAGTTTAGAAACAACGGTAAAGTAACAAGAGATAAACGTACCATGGATATCTTTAATATTTTATTGTCTCTTGGGTGTATGCTTTTAACAGTGTAATAATTGAAGAGAATGTGAAGCTATATGGCCACTCTAGAGCATTTTCATGTGACGTCATGACTAATGTCCGCCATGTCTGAGCCGTTTTCTCCTAATGTCAATTCAAATTCGAGAGCTGTTACAGTTCCACTTCACTTCAGCTTTGGCTTGATAAAGTGTAGCACGGATTGTAGAAAATGTTACTTAAAACAATAAAGATCCTAAATGTAACAAAATTTGGTTTTAAATGTAATAAAGGTCCTAAATGTAAAACGAAGTGGGTCCAAATGTAATGAACGTTCGAAGGGGTTTGTCAAAAAGTAGAGGGGAAGGAAAAAGGGGGGTGGGTCAGCAAGTTTAGAGCCTTAATAAAGGGGTGGGTCATCCCAGTTTTCAGCACCTTTGGAGTTGTTTTTTTGTGGTACCAGTTCTACATTACTTTTCCTCATTATCTGTCCGAGCTATTCTGTCGAAGAATGACGCGCCCTGGTATAAGATCTGCTAACTCGTCCCAAGCACGCAATCAAGGGCGGAACGAAGCACGGCAGACCAGCGTTTTCAATTTCTGGACCCAAACTGTGGAACCAACTTCCAGCTTCTATTCAGAACAGCTGCAGCCTTGATGTTTTTAAATCTAGACTTAAAGCACTTTTATTTAAGACATTTTTTCTTCTTTCTTAACAACAAATTCATTTTAAGTGTAAATAGTGAATTTTTGAGATATAGGCACTTAACAAAAAACATTATTATTATTAATATTATTATTATTACTTTAATGAAACACTAAAATACTCTTGCTCACCAAATAAATACAAACCTCTACTGAAATCAGTATACAAGAAATCATCAATACTGTCTTATAAAAATATAAAAGCTGTACAATATATTTATTATTCAGTTCATTTTTAAACATCACATAAAATTGATCGGGTTTTTCTTGTACAAATCCGATTAATATCTATCAATTTTTAAATCACCTTTTTCTGTTGATATCTGTTGTAACTGAACAAGAACTAATATAAGAACTATCTTAAAACAGAAACAAATAGGAAAAACCAAAATCTTAAAACAGAAACCTTTGCGGCAAAATACTACGTCACGGCCGCGATTGCGTGGGATCCGCGATAATGACCGTGGGAAACAGAATAAGCATTGTAAAAAACGCGGAATCTCGATGTGTAGCGGGAATAAAGCCGTGGTGAACTGGCGCGGGCAAATATTTTTGAATGCCAGATAAATGTCGTGAGAGCCGCGGGAATAAGGCATTTCTTTATAAGACTGCCTCATGCATAACTGCCATTGACATGGCCATTCCTTTTACATTACAATAAAATCAGCTCAAATGTGCAGCTTAGGTGCCAAAGTGCGTAGTTTAGAGTTGTGTTCAAATTTAGAATATGTGTGTCGTTTAAAGATTGCCCGTGAATATTATGATTATATTAGCGCAGGTAAAAATTCCGCCATAGGGAGGCTAACACTCTGACCAACCTTTCTTTTCAAAAAAACCCCCCTCGGTTCTCAAAAGCCCGACTGGTGATAATCCTAGACTAGCTCTTAATGAAACCTATAGAGTTAACTCAGCATAAGCACTGTTGTAGAGCGGCAAAGACATTGACTCAGAATATGCTCAGTTAGAAACTGTGGGGGCAAATGTACGTGGTCCTAAACAGCCTAACATACAGGCCTCAAATGTAACAAATTCAAAGTCCCTAAATGAAATAAGGGCGCTATATGTAAAAACGGTATTTTCTTTACTTTGTAATACATTAAAGGATTAAAAAATCTTTCTTGCCATTAAAAGGTGCTATTGGAGAGGAAGGGGGAGGGGGTTAAACGTGTCATTTTTGCTTTAAAGTATGAACGACAGTATCCAAATTATGTCTGCCATACAAATTGTGTTTCTTTTGATCAAAGACCATATCACTGTATTTTCTGTCCAGAAAACACCAAGTAGTATTTACCGCCACCTAAACTCAAAAAATCCAAGTTAGATTAAACGCTCTGGGCGTTAACTTTAAAGGGAGTTTTATTCAAGAGGAACTTATCTAGTAAGCTTGTAAACTACTACCATCATGGACTTTCATTTCTTCCATTTTTTGTCGCTGATTGTTAAATGTTGCTAATTTTTCTGTGTTCCCATTTTGTACTGCGGTATTTTGTTTAGTTTGACACTTGACGAATTCCTGTATTTTAAAACATCTACCCTTAGCTACTTTTTTAGTAACAAATAAAGTTAATTATTAGATTTCCGTTGTTACGGCAAACAACCATTTAACAAGTACTCCTTCTCAAATAGAAGTTCTCTTGAGACAACTCAAGAAAGGAACAAACGCCACGGATGTCTGTCCAAGAAAAACACAGTAACAGTATTCAGGATCAAACCCTTTTTTTACATCTAGCGCCTTTACTACTTTAGGGACTTTAGTTACAGTTAAGGCCTCTATGTTAAGCCTCAAGTGTAACACGGGCTTATTGCATTTAGGATCAACAGTTGTTTACTTTTAGGACCTTAGTTACATTTTTAAGGACCAATATTGTATCACATTTAGGACCTTCATTACTTTTAGGACCGAATCCATGGTACATTTACGGCCCTTTATTACATTCACAACCAACTTTTTATTACTTAGGACCTTTATTACATTTGGGGACATTTATTACATTTGAGGCTTCTACACGGCTATTCGAAATAATGCTTTCAAGCCTGATCAAACTGGTAAAGTTGTTCTGGCCCTGCATTCATGTTTTGTTATATACAACAGCTGGTATCAAATCATTTGAATACACCTGAGGAAGTGTTCTATTATCTATTTTAAGTAGGTGGGTTGGGTTGCTTATCTTTAGCTAAAACTTTTATCCGCCAAACCCTCGGCCACCTCGAAAGTAACCAACCGACCTCCCTTCTCCTAGATATAAAGAACACGCCATAAAGACAAACTGTTTAAAAAAAACACGAACGAACGAAAAAGTCGTATGATTACTTTTTAATAACGTACATGAAAAATTTAATGGTCGATAATTAACCGGAAGTAAGGGTATTTATTGAATGTTTCGAAATTCTTTGGAAAACTGAGAAAAAGGCACCGGAGTGTACAAAAGCATACATTCCGACAAGTTTCCGGATTTTTAAAAAAATTCTGAGTATTTTCGAAATCTTCGGAGGTCTTCGGAAGTCTTCGAAAATATTCGGAAAATTGGGGAAATGATGTCAAGAGCTAAAAACAACACTCCGGCATTTCTTGAATTTTTTTTTGAAATCTTCGGGAATTGTTGGAAGTCTTTGGAAGTCTTCGGAAATCTTCGGAAAAAATCGTAAAATGTCGGAAAGTTCCCAAAATTACCTTCCGACTCTTTTGAAAACTTTGGGAGGTGTTGTTATGGGAGGTTTATGAAAACTTTTATAATTTGATTTGTAATTTGCACTGCTATTACAATTTTTGCACTGCTCTCAGCCAATCAAAATCAAGTAATTTTTACATGTATGCTATTACTTACACAAAACAATATATGATAAAAAAATTTTTAGAAATGATAAACTATATTAAAAATAGAATAACCTAATTAGTTAGTTAGTTAAGCTACCAACCACTAACCATACTTATTGTCTGATTAATCTGTTTATTGAACGATGGTAACACACTTACTTCTATATATGGAAAGAATTATTTTTCATAATCGACACTAGGATTACCTCTCCTTTTGGTTTGTGAAGTATTACCTTTTGGTAGCATTCTTCCGAAGTAGACGGGGGTTAGTTGAAATGAACATTGAAAAGGTGTAAAACATGTTTTTCTTATTCCTAAGACGTCTGTTTTGTTCCTAATCCTGTGCCTCCAACTCAAACTTCCAACTCAGTGCCATTCTAAGAAAATTATTTTATACCCTTCAGTCATTTATTCATTTTGCTTGTAACCCTGTGTCAAGGAAACAAGCGTTCAGTTCAGTTCTGTACCAGGCAAGTTTTTCTTACTCTTCATCCTTTAATTTTGTTTGTAATCTTGCGTCTCTAAACCAAACGTTCGGCTTAGTTCTGACCCACACGTTTTCCATAGTTATTTCGTTTCATTCATTTTATTGAGTTGTTTTATTTTGTCCGTATTCCTGTATCTTATAACCGAACTGTCGACTCAATTCGTGGTGGCGATTGGCCGAACTTGCATTAGTTTTTATCTTTCATCAATTTAAAGGAATGCAGTTTTTTAAAAGTATAAGACAAAAATAATAAATGTAAATGAAAGTAAAATGGTAATGAACATAAAAAGTGACAGGTTTGAGTTCAAAGTTGTGTAGCTGAGTCAGCGTTTGTGACGAAGTCGGGAAGGCTGTACCTTGTGGCAGGTTCTGAAGATTTTTCGGACACAGAAAAATTCGTTGCAATGCGTAATCTTGCGAGACCTAAAGAATACTAGAAGGAGAAAAAGCCAAACCAAACTTTTCAGGTACAGTAGCACTTAAGCACAAGAACTTTAGGTAAAAGCAGCCGACTTTGAATAAGTTATAACATTGACACAAAACAACATGACTGGAACTAAACTTTAATTATTAAACACAAGTTGTCAAGTTTTAGCTCTTCTTTCTGCTCCCTGTTTTTTTTTCTCCTTGGGAACTGTCTGAAAACAACTAACATTCTGTAAAACAAGATTTGTTAAGGAGCAAGTTAAATCTAAAAAGCATGATCGGAAGCAAGTGTCTGGTGTTGCCACAGCTGGGAAAAAGAGCGGAGAAAAAACAAAAAAAGAGTATTTGAAAACTCTTTTCTATCTCCTAATATTCGTAACATTATTTGCGTGAAAAAAAGTGAAAGTGAACTTTCTATTCCACGTCTACGGCTTAAAGTATTACTACATTTCTTTTAGCATCTTTTCGTTTTGGAAACTTAAGGTGAAACGCAAAAAGCAGTTAATTATACTTGACGACGTAATTGCGACTTCTCGTGACGTTGTACTTACTTGAAAATTTGTCGTTAAAAACAATGTGGAGGAACAACTTGCTCGCCAAGTTTTGTTTAATTGACAGTATTTGAACTGACTACAAACGTAATCCACGTGTAGCGTGTTGCAAGTTACAACTTTAAACACAAGCAAAAGCCTTATTTGTGATGGTATTGCATTACATTAGTCCCATTTAAGCGATTTTACAGAGAATAAAAACCTTGTAGATATGATGCTTGCGCATGTGCATGCGTGGAAGCGTTACATGTATTAAGGTCATTAAGAGCCGAGCCTGCTTATTTCGGTTGGAGAAAGAGAAGCAGCGCAGGTGTGGGGTATTTGTTTATTCTAGCCAGCTCGAAGGTAAAACAGGGTAAAAGTTTAACAAAAATTGAAGTGCTCCATATTTTTCCCACCTTGCCCCTTACCCCCACCCCCTTAGCTTTATATTGATACGTGCAGAATGTCAATTCAACCTTATCTGCCTTCACTGTTAAGCTATCTTATAGTGTCTTTCAGCTCTCGTATTTGGTGGTTATTTGAGGATATTTTAGCATTTCAAAGGTATTTTTTTACAATTTTAAATCATTTTAAGCAAGAATTCTCCATATCTTTTCATTGATTTGGCAGATACTTAAACAATTATCTCCCTCAGTGTTGGAACTTAGCGGTGGATATTTACCTCGCCGCTTCGTGTTTCGGTAACTATCCACCGCTGTTCACCTCCACCACAGGGATTAAAAATGTATATTATTTTGTTTTCTGGTTTTGTAAATAGCACAAGGCCCTTAAAACAAAAGGACACATGTACGCTACAAGGTTTTAACGTCTGCATTAAGAACTTTTATATAAAAACAAAGAAACCAAAAAAATGAACAAAAACGCACAGTAAACATTTACTTGAACTACGGTACCTAGGACAATCTAGCTTTGTAAACTTGTGCCAAAACTGTCTTTATCAAAAACTGATGTTGTTCAGTCTGATAAATAAGAGAAACCCTTAAAGAACAAATAATTTATTAATGTTGCTATTTTTTATCTTAACTGGGAGAACGTTCTGCAGGTTCACAATTTTATGGAAGAAAGGGTCTATAAAGGTTGACGCTTGCAGTATAACATTTTGCCTGAGACACGCTCAAGTACACTGCGCATCGTTCTAGAGGTTTGTTGTCTTGTCCTTTTACTTGATCATCGAAATTACGGATCAAATATTTATGTTATTAATTGTCCGAGCTGCAGTCTGCCGCAAAAATTTGATAATGTCTGGTCAACTTCATATTTAACAAATTCTTGCCGTTTAATATATATCTAGGAAAGATTAGACACATGTAAGGTGATTTGTCATATTAAAGGTGCTTCTTGTCTAGTGCGATGGGTGTGTGAAGATTAGGTGGGAAACTTCACTGGAGTTTTGGTAGAGAAACTAAAGACATTAAGTTCAGGACGGCCATAGCTATCAGTCGTTTTTTTGACCAGGGACGACATTAATGATTCACTTACAACTAAGAAGCTAATGGTATTTATCTCTGTATACCTATATATAGATTATACTTCTTACACGTATTTTGGAAATTTAACATACAGTACCTGAATAAAAATGTGTATTTGAGAGTGTCGGTAGACGAGAAGCGATAAAATTGAGTAAAAGTCTTGAGGTGCTGAAATAGCACCATTGTCACGGTAAGCTATCTGTACATTTACACAGCACATGTAAATTGTTCTACTTTCTCCATAAAGGAATATAAGTTTGAGTATGAAAGGAAAATTCGTAAAGTATTGTACTGTACTGTAGTTATGCAGATATCCTATTTTTTGAAAAGTTGCCAACTATACCTTTGTAATAGCAGTAGGTTGTAATAAGTTGTAATATGATCTTGAAGAATTAAAGATGTTTAACCTTAAACTGAATAACCATACCATCACCGGCTCGAAAGGCAGGAGAATTTTCGTCTTTACCTACCATTTTTGTTGTACAATCATCACTAATTGTTGAGCTTGCTGATATTAATGTTGTGTTACTTGTTCTATCTTGCATACCCTTACCTATAATCTATAGTCTCCTGTTCTTGTCCAACTCGTTGTATTGTTTACCTTAGACCATGCCCTTGCCCTTGGCCTGCATCTTCTAAGTAATACTTTGTAATAAGGCTTAGTTTCTAAGTGGCAACTTAGATTTGACGGAGCCAAAACCAATTATTGAATTACACACGTCTTAGAGATGTTGCTCCCCTTTTTGATGATAACGGTTGCTGTTTTGATATTTACTTTTGATAAAGAACTTACTGTCTAGTTTTGTTGAATTCGAATAATTGTCTTTCGTCACACTGCTATCCAGTGGGAATTTTTCTAAGCAGAAACAAAAAGTTCCATAGCACAATACGGAAAGCTTGCAATTGTTTCATTTTGGAGGAATGTGGACAAACTGAAGCTTTGCGTCTGTATACAAACGTGCTTGCACATGACTCGTTTCCACCTTCATATCTGACCTGGAATGGATTTAGAACAACTTATAGTAATAGTTAGCATTAAAATAACAGTGTTGATAGAGATCTTATTAGTCGAAGCTTAACGGAGGACACTTGAGTATCATGAAGATACAGCCTTGCATACACTTGTAAGAGGGAATAGCACTGGGCCGGTCGGCAAAAACTATTAATTGTCTGTAAATCTGTAGTTATACTACATGGCGCCATATCAATAAATATCTTAGCAAGTTTACATGTTTTTGTAACACATACCACGTTGATAACAGTAGTTGAATGAAGGAAACTCCCCGTAATCCTTCAGAGGTGTTGTCAAATTTTCAGATAACGGACGTCGTGGAAACTTGAAGATCCTGTAAAGCCGATTAAATCCTTTCTACATTTAAACCTTGGACCAGTCTTTGCCTCTAAGACACCGAGGTACTGTATGCATTATATATATAAAAACTCAGAACTTATACTGGGCATTTAATTACTGCTAAAGAAATTCGACTTGATTTTTTTCGGCGAACAATTATGTACACTAGTACAATAGTTAATATCGAAAAAATTTCAAATTGACGAAACAAAGTACCGTTTTCTGTGTCTTAAATGAGCGCTTGCGCAGACATCTGTCGCTAGACAGGCATAACGTTTGATACGAAAAACAATTGAAAGATTTTGAAGAGAGGAAATCTTCTTAAAAGTGCTGTGATTTATTTTAGTATCACAACCTATTTAGTCAACCTTGAAAACGTGACGGCTTTTCATAAAAGGCTAAAAAACACCCAAACCTGGCTCGTGTATAGTTGGCCAGCTCAGTCATTGTTCCATTTATATTTACCGGCGGAACTATTGAAGTACTTCCAATATTCCATCTACTAAAGTGACCGTAGAAATTTTAGACAGCCCGGAAATATATCTTACACAAAAGAAAAATGATGCACTAAGAATTGATCCTCCAGTTATAAACTGAACAAAATGACTGGGTCTCAAGGTTAACAAAACTGATAACCATTTCATTTAAAGAAAACGATTACACCATTAACGATGAATAAGGAAAATAAAAAACAACAACAATGATAATGATAATATTAAAAGTAATTTAAAACAGTTTCCACAAAATGGTTTCTGAACCATTGTAATGTCAATGTCGCAGTTCATATTTAGCAATTAAAGGTTGCGTGCAGTTTCACCTCAATATGTATCAATTTGCATGAAAAGAAACGACCGATTCCTTATCGAAGGCACTCTTAGCAGTTTTTATGTTGAATAAAATGTTTGAAGACTGCTTAAAGTTTTTACAAATAAAAAGATGTTTCCTACATGCCCTTCGTAGAGGGGAAGTGGATGATTTATTGAAATAAAAACGACCCCCTCGGCTCTCGTTTACAGGTTTGTGTTAGATACAAATGGAGATCTCACCCCATTTTTCTCTCTTACTCACGGCTAATTACACACTGTTGACAGAACACTTAAATTCTCAGGATACACTTTGCCACTTACGCTAATGAGGTGCACTTAGTGCCCGAGAAACTTTGCTAAAAATAACTTGTTCGTTTTCCCTGGCGTTCTCCGATTTATCTCATACTATTTGGAACTTCAGCCCTTGCAAATCGTTAATTGCAAAACGAGTGTAAATAGATGATTGTTGTTGTTGTTATTACCATCTCAGAAATGTTAATACTTAGACAATCGATTTTTAAGGTTTTTAACAAGGTTAAGGATATCATTTATTGTGCCAAAGTTTTTAGCATGAACAGCCATGAAATTAAAACTTCAACCGACACTTTTAAGCATAAACGGAAACTTTGCCTTCCGACCTAATTTTTCTGTTTATGTATGTGTAGTGTGTGAGTCTGCAGTTTTTTGTCAATGCAGTTCAATTAGTTCATAAATCCATTTATCTATAGAGAAGGCCAAACTTATAAAAGGCCCTTCGCAAGGTTTCTTTTTGGTAGCCTCGTTAAGCAAACTTCCTATTTTACACTAGGTTACTACTCACGCATTGTAAACATGCAGGTTCTTGGCAGCAAATAACTGTTGTTGTTGTTATTGCTAAAGTTGTTTACAACAGCTAAACTATTTTCCTACCGTGAAAGCTGTCATTTCAGGTTAGGTCTACAAAATATTTATCAAACTAGGTGTCGAACAAAAGGGATGCAACAGTTATTTCTTCAGGCAGATCACTGATTATCTTTTTTTTTTTTGTTTTTTTTGTTTTTTTAACAATTTTATTGACATTTATAAATATATTTACATACAGTTTGTCTTAAATCATTCTTACATTTATATTAAGATTACATAGATACAAAAAAAATGAAAAAAAAATGTAAAAAAAGGAAATTAAAGGGAAAACATATAATGTAATTTATTTATGTATTTGTGAAAGTACATATGAAATTGATTATCTTGCCAAAGTACAATAACAATAACAAGAACATCGACAACAGAAACAACGACAACAACAACTACAATATCAAAATCAATAACACTAACAATAACACTAGCAATAGCAATAATACTACTTTTGCAAGTTTATGTTAAAAGCTCCTTTGACATAATTAGCCTTATCTTTATTCTATCTTAGGTAATCGACCTATGGAATTATTTCAGAGTAACTCGGAGCATCGTATTATTTGTGTGATGACAGTAAAACTAAAAGTAATGAATCGCCGAGGATAAGCTTTACATAATCCTTTTAAAATCGTGTTTTGTCTCATATCTTACTTAAATAAAACAACACAACTGCAGGTTGTCAAGAATTTATGAATGAGATAAGTAATATACAGAAAAGAACCAACATCATAGGTGGTAACAGCAATGTTTTATTCTCTAACTTACGTAGCATTGTTCTTGTTGCTGTTCATTTGTGCTTTAAACTATTATATAACAAATTGACGTTATCTTCTTAAAACTAAATCCATTTTACGGCATGGAAAACGACATAACTAAGTTTTATTGAAAGTAAAAGTTTATGACCGGACTTTATTTAGCTTCAAAAGTTCTCATATCAGTTGCAATGAAAACTCTCAGAAGTCTGATATTGAGCAATCTGAAAAAACTTTGTTTCTGTTATCAATCAGTCTGTTAAAGAACTGGAACTATTTAGATAAAGAAACGAGAAACGCTCCGAGTGTACGGACTTTTAAACAACGCCTACTTAGCAAATATTTTAATTTATAAACAGTTTTATCCTTTTTAATACCTTATATACCAGGTCTATTTAAGTGTGCTTCGTGCCTTTTAAGTATACTTAGTTTTTAATCATAGATGGGACCTTTCTTTTCTTTTTTTTAAGAATACCTTAATTTAGTGTTTTGAATGCCTTTTATACGTACTAAAATTTTAATCTTAGATAGGACCTTTCTAAATACCACTTTATGTGATGAAAGCTTCCTAATAAAAGATTTAGACTATTATTGTGTATAGAAAACTTGTGACTGTAGCCAAGCGTGTGGAAATAGAGTTGACTATGGTAACTTCAAAGGTTTTGTAGGTTTGTTTCTTGTACTGTACCTATTTTCTAATTTTGCTGACATGCGTTCACTTAGCTTAAATAAAAAAGAATAATTCACTATCGTACGCTGTATTTTATTTACCAAAGCCAGAAATGTTATACATGCAAAGTTCATTATCTCTCTTGTTTTAGAGCCTTGATATATGTGAGGTGTTCTTTGTTTGATGTATTCGGAAATTTGCGTCTACATTTTCAACTGTGTTTCTGACCGCAGTGAATCTCAGTATGAGAAAATAAGCTAGAATGGAATTCGGGTACCACTCATTCTTGTTAACGGTAACACAAGCGATGACGTCTTTGCATGAGACATATGTAAATTGTCACTTGGACCACACTGTGTCGTAGAATGTGTGACCCTAGCATACTCTACTGCTAATGATGTCCATATGGAACGAACCTATAAAGCATGCTTGAATGAAGGTTAAACTTGTGGTTTAGAGTACATGTAAGTACGATGGCAAAGCTCCTCCCTTTCCGGCTTTCAAACCTTTCTTGTTACTTTTCACAACATAGAGGATTACGCTCGTTACAGCAATTGTTCAAACCCATCAAACACAAAAAACGGAACAACGATGAACACGTACGGAGCCGTTGGATCAAACGGTCGGACATATCCCAGCAGTGAGTGCGTCGGGCGCACCTTACAAAGTTGTTGGTGGTCCGGGGAATTTGTTTGCATAATACCAAACAGCTTAGAAATTACCACCCAGTACCGGACAATCTATCCATTTGGACCACCAAAGAGTCTGTCATTGATAACTACTTTTCCAAATGGATATGTGTTTTAGATTGCATGACAACGGTCTTGTTCAGCTCAGAACGAAGTTAGGGGTTTTCTTTATTGTCAATAGTGGAAGTTCACTTTAATTCATCACCTCCTCTAGAACAAGAAGGTCAAAGCCTCAAATCAGAAATGTATTCACGGAAATAATTTGAAATCAAAGTTAAGTAGATAACAGTAACATAAATCATAATTGCCTGTATAATGTTCTCACGGTGCTTAGAAAGTTTACTGAGACAAATTGTCGCCCTGTTAGGAGACGATTTTTCTGTCGATAATACTTCCCACGGTCATATTTCATTTCGGAACACTTGAACATATATTTTTTACAAATTAAACACAAAACCTTTTCAATTTGCATTACGCTTTCTTTTGTTTCAGCAAAAAAAGGACTGATTTGTGCTGTTTCTTTCATCGATTAAATGTTAAATTTCTTTTGCTGAAACTTTATTGGTCGCTTTTGGTTTAGATCTTTGAACTTGAAATTTGTTACACTTGCTTGCGTTCAGTGTCGTTTGTAACTTTGAAGTTACAAAAACGGGGGAAAAATGATATCCAGATGCGTGGGTAATTAAAAAGCTGGGCTTGCCAAGCCTGGGGTACTTAAAAATGTTTTCTTTCAAATGTTTGAGTGAATGACGAACTTGATTTTGAGATGGAAAGGGACGATGATGATTTTAGTACAAATTGTTTTCGTTTGTTTGTCGACCAACCTTCGTCTGAAAAATTTTTCGTTTTTCTCTGGTCTTCCAATACCATTCTTTAAACTATTAGGCGTTGCAAGAATTATCTGCCTGATTTGATTGTACATATTTTTATTTGATAAATTCTTCCTTTTATCCCCTCCCGCAAACACAGACACATACCATATCGAACAGTCCAAATCTTTAAAATGGTCTAAGCAGAAAAACGCAACGGCTCCTTTCAAAGAATTACCCTGGAGACCAGAGGTATACTCGCTGTTCCAATCGATTTATTCATTATCACAACACGGCAGATCAGTCAGACCATTTAATACAGCGAGCCGTACCTCTGGCACCCAGGGTATCAAACAATATAAGTGACAACAACATTTGGAAACCTCATACTAGTTCTTGGAGTTAGAGTTACAAAGATTTCTTCTTCTTGAATAGGAAAGCGTGTTTGACGTTCTTCAATTTTAGAATATCTTTCATAGAAGAAAATCATTAACCAGTTTTGCCGCCAAAAAGCTAGCAGTTCAGTTCGGAAACTAATTTTTTGTCTTGATCATGTGTGTCACCACGTATCAACTAAGCTTAAGCGATGTTTCTTTTTTAATTACCCCCAGTTATCTCCAAATTGCACAGAGTCGGACCGACAGCGGTATTGCTATAAAATAAGCGTTCTCTTTTTAAAAAACACTGTAAGAATTCTGACACATGGTCGGTGAAGCGAACACTGTGTCATCGTTACAGATTAAAGACTGAATAATTATTAAGGCAACTTTGGTCACGACACTTACAGTACCAAAAGTACTTCGATAATTTTACGGACGCAAAATAGACATCAGAAACGCATTCGGATTAGACTGTTAAAAGCCTCTTTTATTATTATAAAAATTAAATGTGTTCTAATTGATGTTAATAGTACTTGTTTTCAATACTGAAAAAGTTTAACACAATTTTGATGAATATCTTAATATAATGTTGAGGAACATTCAATATTGGGCCCCGTTGATGGGCACCAAAAAACCCAAAACGATCAGGATAAGGAGCAAAAATGATTAAATTTTGGGCATCATTGATGGGCACCAGAAATAAGTATAATGACTAATCTATTTGGGTTCCCGTCATACTTAAAGACCAGACAAACAAGATAAGGAGCAAAAAAGAAGTCACTGACACTTGAAAATACTATCCGAAACTGAAAATTCCTCAAATGAGAACACTAAAATGAAAATATTTTACTGTAAGTGAGTCAGCGAAAAGAAGGATAAAAATTTAGAGGTGACCTCAATTTGAGCTGAAACATATGTTTGATTTTCTGTTTTGTTCCCACACTTTTGAGCTACATATTTTATGATTAAATTTTCCACAAGAGATTTGACTCAATCATTTCTAACCAGAAAAAGAAACATATATGGACCTGTGAATGTCAGTACTGCAAGCCAACATGCAGTTGTCCTAAACACATAATAAGTTACACCACCAAATGCGTACGATTTTGTTTCAACCATAGATAACTCGTATAAAGGTAAAAAACTGTCTTATATATGTAACAACTACAGAGTTAACTAGTTAACTGCTTGCTAGGCTAGCTTAGCATCTTGGTCCGATTCTAGCTAAAGGGGTTTAGTCTAACGTTTCGCCCAACCTGGCCTAAATTTAACCAGCTTTCAAACAACGGAGCCCAGATTAGTTATTTTTTTCTTTTAAGAAAACGCTTCATTGGTCCACCGAATTAAAACTAAATAGATAAAAACTGTTTGCTACAAGGTTGCTATACATCATGGAAGACCAAAAATGTCGGTGTAGATTGTCATTTTAATATCTTCAACGCTACTGAAACCGTCACTTTTCAGCTGGAATGACTTCATTTAGACAAGCACAGTCTTTCCCAAACGTGGAGGATGAGGACCATTTAACGCCAAAAAATATATGTACAATATGTAACCAATGTCCACGCTTTTTACTGTCAAGTTATATAACGGTTTTACTATGAGTCAGAACACGTGTTTGCCTGGAATTGTCTTATCTGGCATTTTATCTGTTGTAGGGTTTGAAAGAAATCCCTCAACCAAGTTTACATGTGTTATCATATGGCAATATTATGTAATGATCAAACACGTAGCACAATGGCAAGATACAACGTCACAACCTGATTAGTTCGGCAACTTTATTACGGCGGACGAACAATATCTTTGCTAAGTCAGTCTGTAAGAAATGGAAGGACCTACAACAATAAAATGATTAATAGTGATAATGATAAACAACCATAACAATAATGTTTTATTGGAATTTCTTGTCAATTGATAATAAATATTGGGTTGTTACCTATCTTATGTAACACTAATATATTGCAATGCATTTATTGTCAATACTGTGTAATACATTCTAAAATAACTACAACACCATTTATGTATGTGTGTATCTACAAACACATATTTGGCAATGTATATGTTTTGCGATGTGCGAATACATGACCATACACGTACATATCTCTTAAGTGTATTCTATATGAATCGAGATTTGTGACCCAAATTTTTTATTCTTAATATACAAGTACGTTCTTTCCTGGTTATTTTGGTATATCACATCTGAACATTTTCTCGTAGAAGTCAAATAAATTCAAATACTTGGCCAAAACACGTACACTCCATTCTGCTATTTACACTCTCTGTTATCCGCTTGTAAAGTTTGTTTTCATCGGATCCTTGAGATGACGTCACAAAGCAGATATTGCCAGTCCATGTTTTTCGACCAAGGTAGCTAACTTCACCTTAAAAAAAGGTCTTCCAGTTCATCAAATTTCACACGAGATATACCAAAACAACCAGCAGTCTCGATGTGCACAAACTTAGGCCATTTGTTTATTACGTTTTATTCATTGTCTAGTACTCTTTAGTGAAACACAATATTAAATGATTTACGTCTTATGAAGTGTTCAACGTATTGACCTGATTTTTAATAACTTTTGCAATCACGCAAAAAATATTCATATACCGAAAAGCAACCAAAAACCAAATGAGAAGAATGCTAGACGACTAAACCTTAGCAGAGTAGTTTCTTAATAATCCATGACGAAGCGTAACGACCTTTCAAGTGTTGTCCAAATTTCGAACTCAGGCCTTTTCTGTTGGATGTACTCCGAGGTCAGACATATTTTGTGTAGTGTCTGCCAGAGGCGCTTGTATGTGCTTTCCGTTCGACCTCGTGAGCTGCGACTCGCAATTCAACATGACCATAGTGCAATGTTGACGATTAGCTGCAAAATTCAATTCAGCTCAGTTCAAATCGATTACTTCTACGAGAGAAAATATGATGCTAAGTGTACAGTAAAAGCTCTAAGAAGCCCCCTCTCTCTAATAAGCCCCTCACCCTATTAAAACCCTCCCCATTCCTCTCTTAACAAAAAAAATTCAAGCGTTAAAACAGAAAGCATGCTGTGCTAAAATCAATTTAATTATGTTGTTCAGTTTTTCATAATGTACGTTGTACAACACAATAGTTCTTAGTTGTCATCAAAGCTGCGTAGCATTTCAAACTCTATAGATATAGTGTAACTCTGTCTTTCTCAGTCAACGATATTTAATTAAGCCCCTCGTCTCTAATATCCCCCCTTCTCTAACGAGCCCCCAACCCCCTTCAGAGCGCCCAAATTAGAGCTTTTACGGTATACTAAACTGAAGCCATTTTGAGATAATACATTTAGTTCAATGAGCACGTTTCGATTCATATGATCACTATCATAGAAATCAATTCTGACGTATTAAGTAGCGCGCTAAATACCAAAATCAAGTGAAAAAATGGACAAAAAAATATGCCAAACTGCCACAAGTAGGTACTGGCTTCAGATTATGAAACTTATCGTGGGTTGTCCTCGTTCTCTCTGCCTGTGCATGCAGCTGCCGGGTAGCTTGGTTGTTAGAGCGCTGCCTGCCATGTCACATTTCAGAGAATGCTGAGGTGCGATAGCTTCGGTTCTTGCTAAGGAGTTTATTTTCCTCTTTTGGTTTCTCTGACACATCTCTCTACTGAGTTGCATTCCTGCATTTTAATGTCATTATCTCCGATACTATCATGATTATGTAACAGTATATCATCGATTTAGCTTTCGACCATGTATATATCTACTTATGTTGAACTAAGCGTGATCAAAGTACAACTTATGCATGTAAATAAGTGACTTAGTTTACACGCTTTAAAATATATCCATATATGTTTAACGCTTCCTCAATAGGTTAGTATGTATGCGTTATCATTTTTTCAAAACGACTTTCATTGACAATCAAGAGTTACAAAAGCGGAGAACTTGCAATTTGTTTGAGAGTGCTGGGACTTCAGAGTTGGTTCGAACTACTCCATTCTGAGCCCCATCTGATATACGATTAATGACTGCTGTAAGAACTTGAGAGCTCTAAATTGCCTTTTAAGTGTTGTTCTGAATGCAACAATAGCACCACAACGTGTTTCATTTGCAGCTTGTAAGAGGTTGTTTGCTTTTTATTAGTGAGGCACTTGTTCTCTTAAGTATGCATGACTTACTAAGCCAGAAAACGGGATTACAGGTTGAACCATGTTGAACCTGAGAAGCCGACATAGGTACAGAACGAAATGAGACATGCAAAACATTTCTGCAAACTTCTTATTATGTGCTGATTTTTTTTCATATATTAATTCTGACTCAGCAACCAATTAACAGTTTTTGCTTAAACTGGGTATTCGCTAGATGGTCCATACCCTTTTACAAAAGGTTCAGGGATGTAGCAGTGATGTACTCAAATATGTACTCGTTACCTGGAATTATTTAAAGACTACTTAGTATGGTAAGAAGATTACAATTTAAACAGGTACTTTAACACATTGCTGAATATCAGTGGGCGAACAACACGCACAGACATTTACATTGTTTTTTGTGAACTTAAAGTTTCATTTGCGGTTTAATTTGGCGAAGTAAACTGCATTTATTGGACATAATTATGTATTAACACGCATATAACATATACTTGATGTATGTTTTTACCTCAATACTGATGTTTTAACTGTGTCAATGTGTGAGATAGCAAGGGACGTAAGTGGAGCTCTTGTGATGTTCTCACAAGTCAAAGCAGTGAGAGAGCTTGGTAGGTAAATCTGATTAAAAGTAATTCCCAATAGGAAACTTCATTTATTTGATTTATAGGTTTATAGATTTATGGTTTTGCCGTGGGAATTTGAAAATTTTTGTGGCATTTGACATATGAGAGAAATTAGCTTACACTAAAGTGTAGTTGTTATCAACCTTCGGCTTTGCGAACTTCTTCTAAGAAAGATATTTGATCCGCAATCTCATACATTGACGTTCACTGACTTCAAGAAAAAACATCGTCAGAAACATCAAAAGTGGAGTGTCAAGTGCTGCTTATTACATTTGTCTTTTTCCTAACGCTTATGCTCGATACAAACTATGAAACCTGATTTGCTGGACCAGCTGTTGTTTAATTATTTAAAGTCAAAATACTGATCTGCCGTGGCTGGGACTGAGCAACGTCTATGCAAATGATTAGGATTGGGAGAACAAAATTGTTTTGAATCTTTAAGTGCAAATAGTGGTTAGTAACGGAAAATAACCCAAAACAACAACGATATTCTTTAATCTATCGCGCTAATAGACAAGTTTCTGTGTGATAATACCAAACGTTAAGGTTTAAAAGTTGCAAAAGTTCATTTGAGTGTCAAGAAAGATTGAAATTCGAAAAGGGCAAAGTGCAAAAGATGATACCAAGACCCCAAATCAAAGAGGCTGTGGAAGCTTGTAATCACCAAAATTTGCTTTTTTCTCGTAGTCAGAAAAACCCGTCTGGCTTTCGAAGTTGCTCATCTGTCAGCGTACATTTATGCATTTAATAGCTGCCTACCGCTGGTTGTTGCCGATCAATATTAGTTTTCATTTTATGTCCTTCATTATTAAGTGAGCTCAGGGAGTGTTCGGTAGTAAAATATACGAAACACTGAAGCAATCTACCTCAGTTTCTTTCTGCGTAATTATGAATACTCACTTTACCGGCGAGGAGCCTTCAGTACTTTTAACAAGTTGAGGTTAAAAGTTTACAAAGCTTTTAATTTCGCAGGATTTCCCCTAAAGGAATGCACTGGCTGGAGGTGATAACACATCCACTGATTTTGATGTGTCATTGGAGCTTGTCCAAACAGCAGAAGTATCACACACTTGCGTGCGAACCAAGACACTGTTTCACTGATGGCAATGCTTAGCCTGATTCAAAGTACAACAATAACTAATTAGTGATAATTGGTCCTCTGATAACGTTTAAGAGAAAAACTTCACTCAAATATAACTGCCATGCAAGAACCATTGGCGTGAATTTAATCAGTTCATTGAGTTGGCCTTTGTAACGTAACTTTTTGTTGATGCCATACTAACAACGACCTCATTTATGATTTTGTTTTGGCTGGAAGAAAGTTCTAAGTCATTTAAGGAAACATAAACAGTGTCAGTGTCAGTAACGCGTTTTGCAGACATGATAAACTCTTGTTATCGAGCCAAAGACGTCTAGTAGACTGCGTTTATGACATATATCAGAACTGAAAGAATGCCAGTGTTTTGGCGTCACTAATTATTTTTGCTCCACTGAGAACAATACGATAGGATACAAACATCGCCTTTATGACACTGATCTTAAAAGTAACAAGTCTGTGTTGAAAGCTGCACACGCTGATAAGAAAACATAGAAAACAGTGTAGAGTTGCTACCTAACAATAAATGATGAAAGCATGACTTTACGTTGAGTATCCTTGTCAAACACCGCAATGGGAGTCAGCGCAGGTTCTTACATCCAGCTATTGATTTTAAAAAGTTAGTTTGGACGATCGGTTTTTCGAGGACTTGCACTACCGTTAGTGGTAAATGAATGTGATATCCGTTGGCGCAAAAAGATAAGTTTTCGAGTTTTAGAAGATCTTGGAGTATGCTTGCACCCAAAAGCCGAAAAGTAAACATTCCATGCGTTCCCTTTTCTCGCACCCATGTCGTAACCTTTCTAAGTTTCTTATCTAGTGCGTGTCCCGACAATTCTATTAAACGATTTTGGAGAAACCGCCTTTCCACATCGGATGACTATCTTATCGCATAAATACCGCTATCTAAAACATTTTTAACTTTTTCCAAACACGAATTCGAGCAGTGTTTACTATAAGCGTTTTTGAAGTGCTGGAACAAACACGCCTCCACAGGATAACAAGAGCAAGAGTGCAAGCTAACGCTTTCCAATGCTATTTCAATAAAATAATCTAGGGGCGTAAGGTTTCGATAACTAATTGCAGCTCTATAAAGATAATGTAGTTGTCTAAACAAACCCGACTAGAGTAACATAGTTTTATCGAAGAATGACAGTGGGGAAAATACCAGATTTTTCAAATTCCTAAGTAAATTCCTCCGGAGGTATTTTGACTCGAAAATTTAAATCTGTACATGTCAGAAAGGGACCATGAACTCTGTTCAATTCTGTCGTGTCTACAGCTTTGTAAAAGCTTTGAGTTTGTTTTGTGTTTGAATTTGTGAGGTTTTTATTGTAATGAAATGTTCTTGAGGTGATTTACTAGCTTCCCCACAATTTCCAAGGTTGTTGGCATCTGCGGGAGGCATTGGAATTGTTTCTCTACAGGAGTTTATAAAATGACACTTCAGAAAGCTGTGATAATATTGTATTACCCTTTCGTAAAGTTTTCTTGATACTTTACCCTTAATTAACGGCTCTAAATGGGGATTTCCTATCCTCCCTGCAGTTCGAAAGAAAAGAGTGTGCGCGGGGAAGCTCGGGGTCAGTGGGGATTTACATCTCTTCGCGCTTTCGGAACAAAGCTTTAAATTGCAAAGTATTTGCTTTTAAGTTATTCTCAGTGTAATATTACCTGAGTAGATTAGGTGAGCAAAGCAGGTCAGGGACCATTTGTCTTCGAAGTAAATATCAAAATGAAACAAAAAACAACAACAACGTATGTGTTGTTGCTTTTCAAGCTGTTCATCAGTTACCCCTTTTTGGGGTTTTCTTTGATTCCAAGTATTAGCTTTTTAAAGATAAAATCTAAGCCTCCTAGAGCCAAATGTAAAAAATTTCTTTTTAGAACGATGTAAGTATTAATGTCTTTATAACTATATATGAACTTACCTAACGAAGTATATGAGAAATACGCAACTCGCAAGAACTAGTTAGTGGTCGAGAAAACCAAAATACATATTTTCGTTATATGAGGCGTATTTAACTAAGACTGTAAGGGATAAATGAAAAGTTCGGTGGTCATTTTTGCTATAGAGAAGCTTTGTAACGCCAGTCTTGTCACTGTAAGGGCTTTCAACACGGGAAACCTTATCTGCTCATTTAACTCAGAGGTAATTTGTCCAGGAGAGAAAAGTGAACGAGAACGGAAATAAGCAATAAAATATAGATGCGTATCAAGTATATCATGGATGATGGAGCAATATCACTCTTAACAGTTCTCTGATATGAAAAAAATGAGTCAAGGAAACTTATTTTTGGTAATCTGATTTCTCGATAATTATCGAAACTTAATGTTTTGGTTTGTTTTGGAGCGGAAAAACGTAAGTATGACTGTTGATGACGATGGAAGACGTACTTGATATTATTGAACCGAGTACTAAAAAATATAAAAAGTAAGAAAAATAAAGCAAATCCTGCACTCAATTTACAGTCTTTTCGTGCTATGGTAACATTGTTTTGATCCAAATGATAAAAACTAAGATTAGAAGAATACATTGCTTGTTGGAATTGAATACCGTAATTTTCTGAACAATCCTCGATTTTCGGAGGCTTCTATAAGAAAAATTCCATCCATGTTAAAGTAGTAAACTAGTCCGTGTAAAATGAAATAATTGGATTGCAATTACTGTATACTTTTTCTAGAGCGGGTGCAAGATATAACAAAACAACTCGTATATTCTTTGAGTTGTAAGGGTTAGAAGAGTTATCAGTTGCTATTTAAACGGATACATGCATGTGCACTAGTTAATCAGTTTTAAAATCCCAATATAATTATTCTAAAAAGTTTATAAAAAAGACTTTGATATCGACAATTGAGCAAGCAGCTGCAAGCCAGCGTCGGAAATTCCAAAACTATAGATCCGGTTCGACAAACAATTTCGATCATAATTTTCAGAATATCCTGTTTGATAAATAACTTCTTTTGGCCCTTGCCTGCACGATTAACGCAATATTCCGATGTTTTGTTAGCAGTTTAAGAAATTAATTAGGAGTGAATGGGACAGTTATTCACTTCCAGTGCGAAAGACGTCACTGTTCTTCCGGGTGCAAAAGAACCGGTTGCAACCGGCAACACCTTGCCCGTGAAACGGTGAGTTATGTTTGCTAAGTGAAAACGAAGGGAAATTCCTTGAAACGTTGTCAATTTTTTTCTACCCGTACCGCCGTTTAAACATTCATTTGGTTGAATTGCGTTTACACCTTCAAAGTTTGTTTAGAAAGCGGTGTTCTTGTGTTGCATATTTCTAAACCCGCGGTAAACGCCAACTTCAAATAAACCGATGTTCACTCAGGATTTGAAGGAAGTTCCAATGTGCTCGTTAACACTTCATCCCTTTTCGCTTTTGTTTTCCAAATCCTTTAAAAGAAATTAGGAAGTAACGCCGGCTTATCGAATACGTCTGAAGCACTTTCCTGCTTTTAAGTTGTAATGTTGCAGCTGCTGTGTCCCCTTGTGCATCAAATTGTTGTAGTAAACTGCAAAGCAGTATTAGAAATGTGTCCCTCTAAACAATAATTGTTGTTTGTTTACATAATATTAATCATCTATGACACACGAGATTTAATATTGATCGTTCACGCATCCCAGTTTTGCCAAAAACTAGAAATATTATACTGTTACCTCTCACACTTTGAAACTAGGACGGCAGCCGGACATTAAAACCCACTAAATCTGCAGATAAGTAAGTAAATCTGACGCAAATCGAGAACCAAAGTTTTTATTGATCATATGTGGATATTTCATAAAATAAGGAGAGTAATCTTTTGAATATCCTTGAAAGTCTGACTATAGCAAGAATGTAGAAAAAAATCAAAATAGAAGACACATATTATTTTCTCCTGAAGGTATTGCGTTTGGCCTGCTTTCAGGATAAAAAGAGTTTTATTGGTGCATTGTTCTTGCCGTTTTCAATTACCGACTGCGGTTTGATAATATAGTGTGCATTGTAGGAACTTGGCGTGCGAACCGTAATATTTATATGCTCAGCATGCAAGTCTATCATTATAACAAACAATGCGTTCAACCCAATTGTCCCGTCTTTAATTGCACGACCGTGTCGAGAGACTAGACTTTCTGTCCTTCTCTTCCAGTGCCAGTGGGTCTCTTGCTTCACGTCACGAGTGCGACTCAGCGTTTTAAATTTAATTAAGGCGTGAATCACTCAAATTGACACTTTGAAAGGTTAGCTCGGCACGGCCGGCTTCGCGTCAAGATAATACTCTTGATAAAGATCTTAATTACATTTACAGTTAATTGTTCGAGCCGTGGTTAACAGACACACCTTCAAGTCACTTTAATATGTGAATGCTTGCCGCGCATTGGTAGAAAGCTGCAGTTCAAATTTAGCTGGATATCGATATTTTAGTCCGACAGTCGGAGTTGTTTGACGGGTAGGTTGGCCCTTTTTCTTTCACGAGCGCGTAGGAGTGGATATGTAATACACTTCCGCTGACACCTTTCAGAGAGCTATTTAGTGATCATTTCCCACATGCTGGGTCCCCGGCAGTCACATTGACATGAGATAAAAGCTTCACGAAAGCATCTCAATCTTCATTCACGTTCAAACGCACGGCTACCGACAACAACAACAATGAAGAAGTTTCAAAACTGCATCAGATTTGCCCTCGGCCTAAGTATCTTACCGTAAGTACTTTGTTTAGTCATGTATCAAAGACACACAGAAGCTAAAGGTACCAGTTAAGAACCGTTTAACTGTTTTTTGGCTGTTTAGTTTATTTCGTTCCAAGATTCAACAGATTATCTCTAATAATGTGATCAGTATTTATCGCGCCTACTTTAAGGGCATTGGACTGTTTCTCACCTAATTCCCTGCTGCATCGTGATTAATTCGGTGGTAGCAACACCAATAAAATCCTCTTTTTTCCTCTTTAGCTTCCTTCTAACAGAGATAAGAGCAAAGAAAAAGGTAAGTTATGTTTAAGTTTGTCTATACTAATAGTTATATCTTTTGTGTTATTTAAACGTGCCTTTCTCACGGGTTTCAATCATTTTATATTTTGACAGACTACGCCGTCGCCGGATGATAGGAGATGGTTTGAACCTATTGTCAAAAGGGTAAGACAGGAAGGTGATCAGAAAAGTTTACCGTTCAGAAAAGTTTCCCAGCTCTACTCAAGAAACAGCGGTAAACACGTGAGAGTTTTACCAAACCGAAGCGTCGATGCTTTAGGGGCCGATGGCGACAAATATGGTTAGTCCAATAATCACGTAGTTAACAATTTATAATTATTGATGCTGCACAATATAGGTTTGTTCATCTTCGCCCCCACTGCAGCATTAACTTGTTAGAATGTTTCTCTCTACACTTTTATACTTTTCCAATATTAATGAGTGCATTCCGTTCAAGTAGTAAAGTCACGCTTAAAGTTTCAGGCGGAGAGAATGGTTGCTTGGCCATTTGATTTCGTGATATCTTTTTCAAGGAAATTTCAAGAAAAGGAAACTTAGGAAATAAGAGGAATTAAGGTATCGTCGGTTAGAGTAAAAGTAGGGAACCTGGTTGATGGCAGTCAGCTCGCACTGTTTTTGAGAAATAAATGAGGGAATATTATGATAATCTTCCATATGTTTGTTTCACGTGTTTGTTTACGGAACTTTGAAGTTTCGTTCTGTTTCAATGCCAAAACGAGCCGGTAAATCCAATTCAGATAGAAGTACAATATTTATGATTCATTTCCGACTAGTTAAAGAAAACCTTCTTGAGGAATCAGTTGTGTGTGTGTATCGTGAAAAAAGCGGCATTCTTGTCATAGCTGTGATTTTAATATACATACTATTGACTGTTAATAATAGAACAGACTTTTCAATGAAAGACCCTTGTGTCGGTAGTGTAAAAATACCTCTACTACGAGTATCTTGTACAAAAGCCGCAATGAATCAGCAGAATGAAGTCAACTTGTCTTTTTCTTAATCCTATCCTTCCTTTTCCACGCAGCCGTGGATGTTTTTGTCTTTTCAAATCAAATGAGACGCATCTCATTACTTATTTGAAGCCGAAGAAAACTCATAGTATTGGAACCTGTGTCGTTCAGTAAGTGTTGTTTACATAAACCTAAAAGGAATCAGTTTAAAGAAATTCCGCTCAACCAACAGCGATTAGCGAAGGAAATAGCGAAGTGACAATCCTATGAGCTGACAAAACTAATTGAGATTTTGCTTTCGCATTTAACTAAGATGCGATGGCACTGGGACCTCCCAGGAATGCTTTGTCTGTTTCGTCCTGCTTTTAAGAATTTTTGAAATAATCCTTCCAAAAATGTTTAGTTCACAGCACCACTTTCTTAACCTATTCTACTCGAAACCTTTAAGCTGCAAAGATCAATGTCAAGGAACAAACAAACGTTTTTTTCGTAAATCTGTGCGTTATGGTGTTTTGTGTACAAAAGCAAAAATGTCGGCGCCCTGTCAGACGTCAAATATTGGCAGAGTTTTGAAAACTGAGTTAGGCCTATTATGGGTCAAGTCTGGACATGTGCTTCAACTTAACAAAGGTAAACATTTCCATACATGTTAATAGTTGCAAACTTGTTAGTACACGTTCTTATGACCGGCCATTTTGGTCAATTTTAAAAATAATTCCGGTTTCTCATCAGCGACCGCATTTCACAATTGCGGGTGAATTAACTAGTTTTAATTTTTGCTAGTTGCAAAAATGTTTGTCTTTATTTTTATCCTCTCTTTCTATTAGAACAGGGCTAAATGTCTGCCGATCAGACGCATAACGGCGTTTTGCACTAGTAGATATTTTGAGTGAAATTCGGTGAAATGTTAGTCAATGTTTACTTAAAATACTAGTCGTTAAGAGAGTCCGGTAACGGCGCGACTTTACCTTTGTAAAAATACTGATGAGAACTTTCTTTCTGATGATCGTTGTAACTGTCCTTTATTCGGGGGTCCTTGATAAGTTTATGCTGGGGTTTGTTTTAGACATATCAGTTGTATACTTTGCATGTATACGGTTATATTTAGATCACCTTTTATTCGTTTTGGAGATGCGAATATTTCAAAGATGTGGAATGCAAAGTCGGCGCTTGCAACAGCTGAAACCCTTTAATAGCCGCCAAAATCGAATGCCAAAACGGAAAACGTACGGGGTTTGCGGTGGTAGCCGTTTGCACGGTTTCACTCTAGAGGGACATAAGTTAGTTTTTACCTTATTTTCAAGCTCAACCTGAGGGCCGTTGGAACCATGGCTTTCCAAGCCAAAATACACGTACTGAACTAAAATAGATTTTTGACTGCCACTCACGGATGGTTTTACGAGGATCAAAATCTTTTGGCCCGCCCACACATCAGAATATTTAGTTAAAACCCTTGAGATAAGTGTAGCCTAAATGGGTTTGTCAAGACTGCCGTTTGATGGTGTCGACTCATATATTAGTTAAGATTTTTTTTCACAACACGTCTTCTTTATTCTCTCCTAAACTCTTCCATTTTTTTGTTTCCTTTTGATTGTTCAGACCCCATTCGTGCAGCAAAACTATTAAGACCTCTTTATCCTCCTACTTTACCCTTTTCGGCAGTGAGTAACTCTTCAGCTTTCAATATAAAATAAATTGCTACTTTAGAAACTTCAATCAAAACGACTTTTTGATGAACATTATGTTTGTTTCTCAATATCGCTAATTTCCTATTTTGTTATTCAAATAATATATAATTCAGCCCGAAGTGCATTGAATCAAAGGTTAAACGCACACTCGAGTAATTTAATCGCTCTTTTACCTTATGCAATGCACCACAGCTTTTTAAAGATTAAAATACTTTAGAACCCATGCCTCGATGTTTGCTCTTAACTGTCGCTTTTTATTTTTATTCCTGCAGCGAAACTGATCGTTGAATCTGCAGGTTTTGGAAGCGTTCACATTCGCGGAGCGGAAACCAAGCTTTACATCTGTGTTGACAAGAAACGTCGTTTAAGAGGGAGGGTAAGAAACAATGCTTAATAAATTTAAAAAAAGTTCTCTTAAAATGATAATTTATTCATATATTCATTCTTTCGAGTTCCTGAAATGTGACGCTAGTTATGAGAACTAAGTACGTCAAACCTTTTGGAGTAGCTGGAACGTCGAGATAACACCACCTGAAATATTGTTCTAAATGTAGTTCGGCCGGTTCAGAAACGAGTTATCGTTTACATACGACTTGCTAATGTTGAGGATCTACATGTATTGATAACATGCCTTCATAATCGTTAACTAATTAACACACTTGAGTTTCCAGACAGACGCAGACAGACTTAGTAGTAGACAGGCACATAAAGACCCAGGCAGACAGACCTAAACCATTAGATACAGAAAGGCAGATACAAACACAATCCGACACAGACAAGCACACAGCCGAACAGCCAAGAAAATATCCATAGTTTGCGGAGCTAAAATACCTCAAGTAAAAAACAAAGCTAAAAGGCAATTAAGAAAATAATTAGCGTGTGTTGTCGATTACATGCCTTCACAATCATTAAACTGAACTTGCACAGCGTTGCTCAGTGCTCGAGCTTTCAATCTTGATGTTATACCTATCGTAAAAAAAATATTTTTTGTCATTTAACTTTATATATCTAGTTCTGCTTTATATAAGTAGTTGGTTACTGAGAAGTGTGGAAGTGTGTGATTGTTTTTTACAACAAAACCGGCTGTATAAAAAGGTCAATGACAGGGCCTGATAAATTTTACGCATGCATACATTGTATTAAGCAGATTCTTTACTGTGCACGACTGAGATTTTAAGTATAATTGCCTAAAAGCAAAACGAAGTAAATAAAAAATAGAAAAGGATCCCACAGAAACAAAGTTTTGACATTATATCGCAAAGGCTGAAATCTAAGATATACGGGTTTCCTTGATGTTTAATAAACCATCAATGCATGAAACACACTGATGCTTATGTATTTTCAGACGGCTCCAATATTCTATAAACAATATTTTAACACCCATTTTTTAAATTTAGCGTCACGCATCTCTTTCTCCATATTGTGGAATGACAGCAAAGTTTGATTTATAGAGAATCCAATAACGTTTTTAGATTAATAGAGAAACGCACAGGCAATCCATGGGTCTGATACTTCCATAAATGTTGTGATTTCCATAAATGTTTCTAATTGTCTGATCAATTCTAGAAACTCCCACAACGAACAATTATACTTGTGTGTTTGCAATGTTGCTCTAATCACCTCTTATGGAAAAACAAACGATTTATCGCGAGGTACTATAAAGAATAATAAAAATTAAAGTAAAAATCGGAGCTTTTACTCATTTGATGAAACTGCTTCTCTAGCAGAACACTGTAAATATAATGCTTACACTATCACAGAAGCGAGAAATATCGTTTAAACCGCTGCCAACATTGATCACAAAGTAGATGGAAGTAAGTAATTGATTAACATGGTTTTCATTTACACTTTAATCCTAATAGGCCATGCCTACTAAATCGTTCTCGCACAGGAATCACACAAACATCTTACCCACATCAAATATCGGGCCCTGTGAGACAACGCACCTCAACTCTTCTTACGTTCATGCGCGTACGTTTTCGTTCACAATTTCATGCTATCAATCCACCTAATCGTCGCGCACAGTGATCACACAAGTATCGCACTCATATCAAATATCGGCTTGGTGATTCACACTCTTTGCTTAGCCCAGTTTCCCATCAAATATTCTATGTATCAGCCGTAGACGATACGTGCCCTCTGAATTGCCGCTCAATTTGCGCCTAACTTGGCTTACATAATACATTCGTCAATTATTATTGTTTGTTTTGTATACAAACGAGAAGCTGGTTCAGTACTTTGGTGGCAAAACAAGACAATTAAACGTGAGAAGAATTGTTAATTCAAATGTGGAAGGAACAGCACAATAAGCCTTAATCAGTTCCTTTAAATGGTACACGAAATGCATGAACTGATATATTATGAAGATTCTCGAATGTAATCTTCACAATATTACTTGTAATTGTAGTATCATGTAGTATCACACTTGATCAAACCTTGTATCCGCTGTCTAAGCTTGTATTCGCAGCTATATGCTGGCAAAACACCTATTAATTGTTTTGTACATAGCGTTTTGTACATAGCGTCTTTTAGCACGTTTTTTTGCTACGTGAGTTTTTCTCATATAGATTTAGTTTACATGCACAAAGAAAACGGCGGAAGTTCGTTGAATAGTTTTGATTTTTTTTCTTTTTTATGCTTAATAAAACTGTTGTAGCAAAGATTAGCCTAATCAAAAGACGACTTCGAATCGTTCTTATGAATTCAGCTAATTGTTGTTAAACATAATATGCAAACAAGATACCGCAAAAAGAACAGTTATTTTGGTTAAGTTAGCTTAAAAATGAAGCTGTAACTTGTGACATCCTAATTAGTCCTTCGTTTTGAAATCAGTATTAATTCTGATTCGTATTAGCCATGTAATTTTAGCTGTAATAAGTTTTATTGCATAATACAAGACAATTTTGAAATAAAATCACATTGGAAAACTTTTTATGGCCTCAATATTCATAAACTAAGCCGAAAAGACTACAAATTACGGATCATCCTATGTCTTGGGAGATATTAATTTGAATTGTATATATCTATATATCTATGTATATATATTGGTATACAGCTGCTTGCAAAAAATTTGCACCCTCCCCAAACATATATAAGTATATACATATATCGGAGAATACTACTTAATTGACCTCAAATGGCCGTAACACCATTAAATTTTGTATCTGAACATATAAATTAAGATCATTCTACTGTTCAATCCGCAAAATGATCAAAATCAAGCGAGTTTAGCTGCTACGTGCGCACTGTCATCTATATATCATTATATGTATATACTTGGGAGGTGCAAAAAACTCACGTATTCACATCCAGGAATTATTTGACACTGATATCTAAATTTAAAACATTCATTTTCATTTAACTTTTAACCGATTTACCTGCTTTACTTGTATTGTTTTAGAACTGGAGGTTTTTCTACAGATTATTTGTAAGACGACAACACGGAGTGCGCAATACGTTGGAAGAGCTTAAATTATAGCTTTATTCTGCTATTCTTGAACTGTGAAACTGTTAAAAATTGTGCAGATCCTTAAAGAGGAAACCAAAAGTGTGAGGAATTTGATTCAGAATATCATCAGTGAAAAACGCAGCTATTACGACCGAACAAGTAAAATTGCTTTTTTATCGTTCATCACGTAGCGTATGAAGTGCAGTTTGTTTCACCGGAAATAGGAGCAGATTGGTCACTTGCTCAAAACAACGAATCTTCAGATAACATGTAACCTGCAATTAGCATAAAACATGATTAATTTAATAATGTCTCACGCCCTCACGGTTTCTCATCTTCCTCTCTCCGTCCCCCTCGCCTCCCTCTCTCTGCCTCTGTCTCTGTCTTCGTCTTTCTATACCGTGATGAGAAACTTGAGTCAGCGCAAAAGTAATAAGCAGATAATCAAAAATTGTAATTTATTGTTTGCCTTGCTTTGATACTATCGAACACCACTGCAATTAATGACCGAAAGTTTTTTATTTTAGTGTTTGTTAATGCTCTAGTGTGCAAATGTTGGTATTTACGTGTTGTAACTTTAGGCAATATCGATATTTAGAGATCATGCCAATAAAGTTATTTACTACCTATATCTACCTGTTTTTCTGTCTCTGTTTGTCTGTCAGATTGTTCTGTGTCTCTCTTTCTCTCGAAGAATATATATCGTGAGTTTACCGAACCGACACTACAATTTACAAGCAAAATTTACCATATGTTTTCTGTTAAAAATTTGTTTATTACGAATTTTGCCAATGCCGCATTTATTTAAAAAAATCCCCAAAGTTTCCTACTTGCCAACTTCCCATTTTTGTCATTCATAATAGGTTAACTATTTCCGGTTTTACTTGTTTCCAAGTTTCCAATTCCAACCCATACAATTAAAATTATTTGTCATCATAAGTGGACTAATTTTTGAAATTTTTTCCTAGTATGAAGTATAATGTATCTCTGCACGAACAACTGTGTATGTTTGAGTATGGCAGGTGATTTTGCCGGTTTCGCGGCTCGTGCATACTTATCTTGCATGGTTATACAAACTGAGAAGATATTATGACTGACTGCACCTAGGTGTAATTGAAAACAAAAGTCTAACACAAGTACATAATGGTAAAGCTGTCGTTATATACGAGTAGAGAATAAACTTGTATTAGAACATAGCTGGCAATTTTTCGCGCGCTTTTTGTATGGCGCGAGCGTGCATCTAAATCTCGATAGACGC
>JAOBRG010051006.1:0-19019 GCA_027574985.1 Umimayanthus nakama | reverse complement strand
ATATATAACCATAAATAGCCATGAACAACCTCAGCTCGTAGCAACCGCTGGCATTAACCATTTGCCGTTTATTTTTTCGTTTGTTTGTTTGTTAGTTAGTTAGTTTATTTATTTATTTATTTATTTACTTATTTGTTTGTTTGTTTGTTTATTTATTTATTTATTTTTAAAGCTTTAACCATATTATGGTAAGGTACACACAACAGAGCGCGGCTCCAAATTGAGTGTGCCCATTAAAAAAACTAATACTACAAACCTAAATACAGAACGTTAGTTTACGTTAAACAGCAAAGATAACTAATGAAAGCTTCAAGTATAAATTAAGAGTACACAACAAGAGGCATTAATAGCAGCAAGTTGGTGGGCTAACAAGATCATTACAGGCAGAGCATTTGGGACAGATGGTCCTCCATTCCTTTAGTACAGGTTAAGTAAAAAGCGAATGAAGCAGAGAGGAGGAAATTGAATTTCTGTGAAACAACAATGGGAAAATGCATCGACTTTGAATTTAACTACAGACTTGTTGACTTTTGGGTTTTTTTGTTTCATACAGCGGTTCCTAGAAGTTTGTCAAGTTGATCAAGATCAAAGTACTACACGTAAAGATACGTAAGATCCAAATCTATAACGTCAGTTCAATATCTATAGTTATTTAGAGTTTGACGGTTTTTTTGCAGATTTCTCGGTAGCTTTCTCATTGGTTGATTTGGGTCAAGCATCTAAAACGGCACTAAAAAGTGTAAATTTTTCAACAGTCCCTACACTTAAACTGTTTGCTGCTAAATTTATAAAAAAAAACCCAGCAGGGATTGATTTGTTGATGTGCGTGCAAGTTCATTTTCCAAAGATTTGCTCAATAAAGTCAAATACTAGAGAAAATACACACCTGCCAATGTATAGAAGATTCAAATTAGGAAACTACAAAATTATTAAAAAATTAGATAAATGTGTAAAAGGGTAAGTAAAAAATGGTAGAAACGAGACGGAGCTTTAGAAAAGTGATATGGGTGGGGTGGGGGCATTTTGCGTGCGTGGTTTGTCATGCAAATTGTTTTTGTCCCACTCCATCACCCTAATGTGGTGTTGACCAGTGGACGACGTTCCTAAAGTATCATTGAATAGTAGCATAAATTTGAACTGGTTTTATTTTGATTGATTGTTTTAGGTTTTAATATCCGGAATTGGAATAGTTTTGGTGACAATAGAGGTATTTTGTTTTGAAACATAATTTAAAATTGTTACCGTGTTCTTCAGTTTATCCACTCATTTCGTATCTACATTTTGTGGTTTCATCTCAGTCAATAGGGGGGTCTTGTTTTTTTTTATAAAAACAGAATACTTGTTTTAAGTTTGAACCCAAATGTTTGTAAGGTTGACCCAGCAAGTGTCCGGCTTACCTCGCTGAGGAAGGTTAGCATCGAGCACGGGTCGGAAATGTTTGCTCCGTGTATTCCAGAGTAGCAGCTCTCTTTCCAAATATAACGGAAAAGCTGCAGTGAGACAAGAGAAGCATTACTATTTAATAGCAATCATTTCAGCAATCTTACACGTATCTTTTACACTTTATGCGCAGTGCACCTTGTACAAGCTTTTTCTAACAAGAACAATTTTATAAGAACGAGGCTCAAAGCTGGGATTTGGGTTCTTAAGTGCAAAGTTTACTTTTCTTAAAAAATAAATTCTTTTCCTCAAACTCGACAGTATCGAGCGTTAAAGTTCTGCAAATGTTGTCTAAGACAAATAAAATTTCAATTGCGATATTTTCGGCTTGATGATCACAACTTGGGTAAATTTGGAAGTATTTAGGAGTTATCTCTCACTGTTTTTGTTCTTATTAGTGCTTTTAAAAATAAGAACAGCTTAATTAGAACAATTGAGGCCAAAATTTCCTTAAAAGTTAATAAAAATGAGGCCCCGGCCAAAATTTACTGTTCTTATTAAATAAAGCGTGTACATTGAGAATAAATCGCTACTTTTTCCTAGACCAGGGTCCTGTAATTGCACGAAAGTGAGATAGCGACATGGTTAAACCCTAGGCCTTGCTCGCTTTGTAGGGGACGAATCGAGAGTCCGTATCACCCGGCATTAGCCTGTAATCTTATCGACAAGTTTCAGGGTTCTTGTAAGTCTCCCAGTGGAACGTCGAAAGACTAGATCAACGGCTAAACGTCCCTGTCCACGGACAGTGTGGCGAAAGAAGGTCGCCCAAAGTTCAACCCTCGACAAGGCCGGAGAATGAAGCCAGGACCTTCTGGTTGGCAGTCAGAGATCTCACCAACTGCGCCAACCTTGCACGCACTAGTTGTAGAGGCATTTGAACAAAAATGATTTCAAGTTATTTGCTATTTTAGTCGTCCACAAAACTGCATAAGCCCCTGTTCGTATGTGAATGATGGACGAAACCATACCACTGAGGCAAAAGTTATTTAGGTTCTGATCCTACTATCAGGGAAAACAAACCTCGTATTTTTCTCTGCAAAATGGAAACAAGTGATCTTCGCGAGGACGGCATTCTCTCTTTCCCTTGAAAACTTCTTTCAAGCTGGATACTAAAAACAATAAGAATTGAATGATTATAATAATAATAATAATAATACAATAAACATGACTCTTACACTGTTTGTGCCACAGTCTACACAGCTTATTAGTTGTATAATTAATAATCAGTTATTTTTTGTCGATAACGTGGGGACAGGTCAGCCTTGTTTCAGCCTGCTTGCTAGGCAAATACTAAATATTTATGTATATTGGTAAGCAAGTAAGTAAAAAAAGTACACTCTTTTTTTATTTTTTAAAAGACCAGTAAGTTTTTTATTTTTTCTCTTATACTTGCTTAAAATTTTAGCCAAATCTCATTCTGGGTGTTCTTACAAACTTTGTTCTTATAAAGAAAAAAGCGTGTAAGTAAATAAGTAAGTCCAAGACACCAAAAAAGTGAAAAGTTTTGCCCAGGGCTTTGCCTCACCTTGCTGTCCATCACTTCGTTCCTTCGGTTGAATTCTTTTCTGTTTTTTCTTTTCTGTTTTCAGACTTTCATGTAGTTTTTTGAAATCGTTTCGCTGCTCCACTTGTGTTTTACGCAACTGTGTTATGGAATTTTCAATTGTATTGAGCTGCAACGAAATTGCCTTGATTCCTTTACGGAAGTTCGTAAGTTCTTTCTCCATCGCATCTCCTACAAAAGATATTTTTTGAGCTTATATTTGCTTTTCTAAAAATTGTTATAGTTTTGGAAAAAAATTCGGGCAATCACTTTTTAACTGTATGAGTAAAGTAGTTTAATACTATTAATGTTATTCAAGTCTTCTTACCTGGATCTAACTTCAACTGAAACTTTAATTCTTATTCTCCTAGAAGTTACTTGAAATAATTAACTTAAAACGTTTTTTATTGCTCGTAACATGACAGTTAATACCTTAATTTCCTCGTTATTTAATATTTAAGTACAAAAAAAAACTTGATAAAGAAATCTATTTGAACATGCCCTTTAAGAAGCTGAAGTTTTGTTCACTTTCTTCGTTCCCGCTTTTCATTCATTCACTCAAATGTTAATCGACTGTGTTATTTAAGGTGGAACTCAACAACTATATACAGTGCACCGTGGCATCTTATAGCATTACCTTTTAAGGGAACAGTTTAATATTCAAACACTACTGGCAACCATCTATTATTCTGGGTCATTTCATTTTCCTCACAAACGAATGTTTAGAGTTTAACGTTGAGAAAACAACAACAGAATGTAATAAAACTTTATTTCAAAGTCTCGCTTCGTTTGTGTTACATGACATTCTATCTAATTTTACGGTGGCTTGTAAGGGTCATGCTGTTTCGTGGTCAGTTTCTCTGCTCCGAGTTTACAAACTCGAAATTTCGAGTTTGTAAGTTTGAAACGTGAAATTTCGAGTATATAAACTCAACATTTCGAGCCACTGTACAACAACGAGTCCATTTAACTGGCAGTAGGCAAGAAAAGTTTCAAAGTTTTTTTATTTCCCACAACGAAATTTTATTGCACTAAGAATGTGCTAGCTGATAAAGATTTAAGTTTTAAAATATTTTTACGCTTTAGCCAATGAAGTGAACGGTTTAAACAATATCGCAATCCACACCTCCGTGCTTTCCTTGCCATTTACCTGCCTTGGTCTTCTCCGTACCATTACTCGCAAGCCCAACGGCTGCGCATGCGTTGTATCGCATCAACCACACTGATACGCAGAGCCCGTGCGATCAAAACTTAAACGAAGGAATCTTGCCCGATTCAGAGTTTCTCTTACTTTTTTGCTGAAACCAAATATACTTTTTGGCTGCCGGGAGAGCTAATAATTCCAATCCGTGGTCAGTTGGAAATTATTTTAGCGATCTGCGTCAGATCGAGACCGTAGTTTATTTAATTATTTGTTAACTTATATTGCGTAGATTTCAACATTTATCGGTTTTCAGCTGCGCATAACAATCTCACAGCAAACGAAAATATAAGTATCATTTTAAACGATACTAAAAACGATTAATTATCTGAGATGAATGATAAGCTGTAATGCACAGAGTTGCAGAATATCACGAAGCGCAGTGCACAGCCCTTTGTTACATTGTATTGTAAGCTGGGCGCTCTCCATAAAATGGAGTTGGACCGAAAACGTTGTTAAACATATCGATTGCTTTGTTTGCCTCACATTTCATCTCAAAATTGTTCAAGATGCTAAACATAATATTATTTATTTCAAAAAGCGAGTGCGCTTAAAACTCATCCTTTCATGATGGCTTTGTACCAGTTTATTCAGCCGTTCAGATCTTGATTCCTCTTTTGTTTTTCCCGGTTACGATTTTTGCTTATTCGGCGAAATAGCAGATTTTTGATAACCTTCAAGAAACCAACCACCTTTACGTTTAAAAGCCGCCGAACACTATTAGTAACATAACTCAAGTTGTTACAAATTGTTTTAATTTCTATATATTAAATCTATTAAGTGGACGAAAAACCTCATCTAACTCCGATTTGATATCGCTAAGCGTTTAGCCTAAAACTAGAGAGTAGGTTAAATTCAGGGTTAACAAGTTTCCCGCTGTGAAGTAGCATGGATTCATCAACAGTTATACTAAAGTAAATTCCGAAATGCTTACCTCGTTTTATCTCATTTCTCGCATGCAGAGCGGTTGTGTTTCTGCTTGATGGATCAAACTTACATTGTTGGCAGTTTGGTAGTGCATGTGAGCAACCGTGAAAGCGATTTTCTTCAAGTTGAACGACTAAATAGAAAACTAACGTCGTAAGAAAGATTAAAAACAAGAACGAACTTTTGAAGAACGTTCGTAACGAGAAGGCTCTCACCGACATCATACTATGAGCATTATGACATCAAGAGAAAAATCTAAACGGGACATGAACTTAGTTTTCAACCAAAGGCGAATTCGAAAGGTAAATCATTATTGAAATTACCGCAGGTCTTAGTTACACATAAGACCAAGTTCCTTTTTTTCTAGTTATTTGACAAATAGCGTATTCTAAATCCACTTCCGAAGTTTAAATTAACAATGGAGTGTTCTCGGCCATAGATCGTTGCCACGCGAAATGTCTATTGTTTACCATTGTATTGAAAATAATGCATTTGTCTTCCATGTTAAGTAAAAAAAAAGCGGCCCTCAAATTCCCTCCAATAAGACCAGTAGAAATAATATGACATTTCTACCAGTTTGATTCAAGTTGGTTTTACAAGTTATTGGCTTGGACATATATAGACTGTTTGATTTGGGGTATTGCTTAAGCCACAATACAATGCATTTTATAGCGGCTTATTCTCATTGAACAATATTATAATTTTTGCTCTTCCAGAAATTAATCACGAATACCCGTTTCTTTAGTATACTAATTATGGTGACAAGTGGGTCGGTTTATGGGTCGGGGTGTCGTAGCTTTCAACTTTTACGTATTGCTGTGCTGCCGGTCTTTCATTGGCGAGTGCATCTTCTCAAAATAACTAATAAAGTTTATCACCATCATTTATTTGCATCTTTATATCAAATTCTGACTCAGCTAGCTCCTATCCTAAAGAAAATAATATCAAGTCGTAGCAGAACGTAGCCTTCTTGCTGCTATTGGTTGGAAATCTTGAAAATTTCGGAAAATACTTTTTGAAATCAGAAGGTCTCGACCATTAGTGATTTAGATTCTTTTGATCTCAAGCATCTTCCATCAGAGACATTTCTTACCAGTTACTAATTTACAAGTCCAAATTGAAGAGTTCACAATTAAAGTCATAAAAATAGGAATATTTTCTCTTGGCAACAAACTTTGAGCTAATAGATTAGAACCCAGCTCCTCTTGATACACGGCTTTGCGCAAATGGCAAATCTCTGTAGGGAAGTCCCCGTATGTAGGCAATACATCGAGGGGGCTGACTGAGAGGGGGAAGGGTAGCCAAATTTAACTGGTACAATGAATTACTTTGACCATCAACTTAGGGTATTAACCAATAATGGTTTCGCATGAAATCATCAAAGCCCTCAAACAAATCTCGGGACTAGACGGTAGATACTTGCAGTCAACAGAACCGAATCTTGTTAGACATTGAATAGTTTTTTAAAATTTAACATTTATAACAGATTAAAAATTTGTTCAATAAAACAATCTAAAATTGTACAGTTGACTCTTTTAAAATCCCTTTTGGAAACGGTCTTTCTGACAGAGTGGAGCGAGAAATTTACGTTTGTTTTTAAGAACTGTGCATGTTTACGTTTTCTTCCTTCTTACAAGAGTTTGCGTAGATTGTGGCGGGGATTTTTGGTAATGTTATTCAATAGCTGCGTGGCGAGCATTTCTAAACTAAACCATACAGGGCCGTAACCAGCGTCAGGCAGGGGGGGCAAATGCCCCCCCTAAATTTTGGACCGGAAGTAATTTTTTGTGTACTTTGTCTCAAAAGGAGCTAAAAAGCGTCTGTAGCAAACCAACTAAGAACTTTCGTTTCTTGAAAATGCCCCCCCTAAATTTTGTGTCTGGCTACGGCCCTGCCATAGAAGCAGAAAATACTTTCACCACTTTCGATATCCTCAAAAAGCACTATGAGTTTTATCTAAAACTGGGTTTGAGCCTGTCATTGGCTTCAATAATAATTTTAGAAGGATCCCCCGCAATGATCTGTGACATGATTTGAAGCTGTCAGTTTGAGGCGGATGAAGAAACAATGCATAAAAAAGAGAAACAAAAACACTAAAAAAGTAAGCGGTAATTGGCATTTTATTTCAAAAGAACACGTTTAGATCTGTTCAAGGCTTTTGAAAACTGATTCATAGTTTTCTAAGTGTATGTTCTATTAATCGCATTCTTCTATGGATATAAGAGCGTGAATAAGACTAAAACAAAACGATTATCATCGAAAATGTGGTTTTATTTCTATGTGATTTTTATCCTAACGTTTCCATAAACAATCAGTTTTGTTTATTCAATCAATTTTTTAGCAATTTAATTATTCAGAGATTCAGGAAACATTCATTTTAGCTAGATAATTAATATTGAATTTTGCCAAACGTAACACGCTTTCGGCGTTACAATCGAACCATTACAAACGGTGCATAATAGCAACTAAACGCACAAGCAGCATTTTTATCGAAGCCAAAGCTAAACACGAATTCTGAAATGTTAGCTTGTGGCCTATATAAGGTAAGATCTTTTAAAGCGTTACAATATGTTGTGCTTGTAGTTAATAGTCCTGAAGAAGAGGGGAAAAGAGAAGCGAATGACACGCGAAAACTTTACACAAGGTAAAATTTCTTCCGGATGAGCCTTTAAGATCTGTTGGCATGATAGGTAAAACTTTTTAATCTATTCAGTGTTATTACTATTTTTGAATGGAAAAAACTTGTTCGAGGGATTGTGGTATTGCTTAGCCTAGCTACAATATCAGTTGCCATAAAAGAAGATTGTTGGAAAGAATGTTTTGGCCCGTTAATTAAATAAGCTGTGAGGTTTTGTTTAAAGTGTTCGAGCTTTGTTGGCTTAACAGTTTGTTTTGATGTGCCGTCTAATACGCAGTTTTAAAGATCTGTTTCGTGAAGATGTACATCTGTTACTTTATTGCGATAATGCTAGATTTTAATGTTTCTTTTTATAGGAAAAACCTGACTTAAACTTTTTATGCACGATTGAGGTCATAAAAGGGGTTTTGGTCCGATTAGTGACATTGCTTTTATTTCATTAACGTAAATTATAAGCCGGCAGTCTTTAGAATGCAAATCTTGTGCAAAACTTTAACACTCCATGCAAGTTTATCCCACTACATGCGCTAGGTATTTACTTTTTGAATCGTTGTCGTTAGTATAAACACATCAAGTGATTCAGTATCACTTTTCGCGCGCTCTCAGTAATTGCTGAAAAAAGTAAGTATTCATCCCTGCATATTCAGTTTTTAGTGTTCCTACGGGAAACGAACGTTTCTTTGGCATTTTTTAAAGACTTGTGAAGAAGAAAGTGGTATTCACTTGTTGAGTTTATTCTAAAACTGTTATCCCTGAGCAGTTTTGGTGTCTAGTGAAAGATAACCACCACGCCGCGAATGTGTTTCATTATCATGTACCAAGCCAGTGAATATTGTTTTTCACGCAAACTGATTGGTTCGCAAACTGGGAACATCCTAGGGTATTCCTGGCCTGCATGGCTGCCAATTATATTGACAAACATGGTATTCCTGTTTCCACAATGTTTGACTGAAACTCAAGTTTCAGAAATAAATGTGAAAGCCATATCCCAATCAAAACAAAGAAAACGACTGAATTTGGTTTTGGTGTTTTGCAAGGCATACGTTTTTATTTTTAAACGTTGTTCTACGTCTCAATTTCACAAGAGAAGTAGAAGTTGCAACACTAAGTCGAAACAAATGTCAACTTCCGAGTTTGTTTACGAACTTCAGAATAATACGGCATAAAAATACAAAGATGTGACTTTTACTTTATAGGCGAGTTTCAGTTTTTGTTATCAATGATTCTGGTAGTTTGCTATTGGCTATCGAGACAAAGATTTCTTTGTGTGAGGCCTCAAAGGTGTTCAGAATTGAATAGGTTTGTTGATAAACATTACGTCACATGAAACTCGCCTATTGATTCACTGGTTGGCATTTGTTGCTCGGTGAATATCCTAGTCTATTTACCTCAACTTCCGTGAATAATTACTGACTAATCACCTTAACCCTGTTCCACCTGGGGGGGAGGGTTTTTGATGCCCGCACCAACTTTGGATAGCTAGCAATTTCAGACGATTAAAGATAATCCCTCCATATCATAGAGGTTTTCCTCAAAATTTATCTGGCGGTTTAGTGATGTGGTATAAATTTTGTTATGGGGCTGATGTTGCCATGGCAACAGCATTTTGAAGGGCATGTTTGGCTGAAAGTTGGATTTCTTGCGGTTTTTTTACACTAAACTGGATTGTGATGCTTGGGATCAGTTAATTTGGTAACATTGAACACTATTGTTTTAAGAAAAAAGTTATCTCAGGTTTTTTCGGCCAATCTGTGACGTCATCGATGACGTCATGCAAATAATAGGACAAAACGTAAAATCTGGCGAATGACGTCATAATAGTTTAATTTTGACTTTCTAATTTTTTTTAGTATCGAATTTTGGTTTTTTAGTTAATTTAGGACCCTCTCAATGAATACACAACATTGAGCATAATTAGCATTTAACGAGTGCTAACTCCACCACTTTTCGTTTTCCAGTTCACATTTCTCTAATTCCTATGTATCTTCTCCATTCAAATGATTTGAATGGGCTAAAATCATAGTTTATTGTTCGACGTATTGATCAAGTGCTTTTAATCAAGAGTTTCTGACTTGTTTGCCTTCTGCACAAACATTAGAAAAAATATCTAAAAAACACTAATTTTGGGGAAACGACGTCACTATGACGTCATCATGACGTCATATTAGGGGGTATCCTATTTAAATTAATTAGGTAATAAAGTTCTATCTAACCTCCAAGTTTCATGACAATAGCTTCAATACTTTCGGATTTATGGAGGGGCTTTAAGCCCCTCCCCCCCAGGCCCAGGAACTCCAAAAAAAAAAAAAAAGGGGCGGAATAGGGTTAATTATTAAAGGCAAAGATACTCTACGCGTTGTGATTGCTTCGTAAGCGATCAGAACTTCTGTTACTGTTAATAAATTCATGAAATATATAACTTCAGAAATTTCCAATCTGCTCGTGAAAAAAAGAACAGGCAATAACAAAACAAAAGAGACAAAGATAGTGTTTTAAAGCTGAATGAGGGGCTGGCGAACGAACTCGTACTAGGTAGTCCCTGCGAGGCTAGCCCCAAATAATATTTGAAACATAAACAACATTCTGGGGAAAAATATAAAAATAGCAGTAATATAAAATTGAAACGGTTCTAGGCGGAAAGAATTAACAACAGAAGAGACTGTTAATGGGTTTGCAGTGGGGTCAGACAATTTTCCAGGTTCTGATTCTATCCGGTACCGAAGTCACAATCAACTCTTAAACTGGCAGGGAACTCAACCTCGGTTTTCTTGGTCTTAAAATTTTATTCCTTGACCAATTGCCAAACGCTTTTGCGCAACTGTTTCTTAATAATGAACACATCTTTTGACATTAATTAAGAGACGTCAGCAATGATGACATCATCGTATTGAACTTAGTTGAACTGACATTTGGGCCCACACTTATAGTAACTTCCGTAAACAATGAAACATTTAGGTGCAGTAGGAATCCCCTTGCTTGGTAAATCATTCGAGCAGAAAGTCCAGTTTAAATTTAAAGCATTTCAAGCGTTCGATTGCGCAACATCGTGTAACATTAAGATGCATGTGGCTCAAGTGGCGTATTCTGATTGGATGATAACGTCTTTACTGAAAAGTTTGGCAGCAACTGTTAATAACTAGTGCCACAGATAAATATTGTTTCGTTCATAATCAAGATTAGAGCTTCTGTTATTTAATTTTATTTTGGGCTCTTTGCATTTACATATTTACCCCTCTTTGCACACTGACGCTCGAATTAAAGATGTAAGGACTGGTGTCGATAAATATATAGCATTCATCGTCCAACTCACAGTCTATTTGGGAGGAAGTGCTAGTCACACAAGCATCTTTCTCCTTTTCAGTGGCTACAGTACACGCTTCAGTTTTTCTTGTTTTCTGGGGAAAAAAAATTGCCACTGCGGAAACAGTGCTTAAGACCGGAAGAAAATTATCCTTAGATTGGAAGAACGTTTTAGTGAAACCCTCTCTGATCGTGCTATTTAATGTGAGTAAAACAGAGGTTGATTTTGGTCTTTAAAAATGTTTTAAAAAGAGTGAAAATTTTATAGCAGTTACATTTATGTTCATTGAAACTGAGAATACGGCAAGATAATTGATAACTTTGTTGAAGTTCTCTTGGAGAGAAGTTTATCGCTTTGAATTCATCATATGTATATGGTGTGTATTCTGTTTCGCATTTGGTTAAGGCAAATGCTTTAAAAAACAAACTCAAAAAGTTGTAATTTAATAACCCCTCTATAAAAATGCAATAACTGAAATTAAGGACTGGATACTGACAACTCTGAAATGAAAAAGCAATTTTTATTTTTTTGTTCAAATTTTTTCGAACGGCAAAGTAATCTCAAGTTTACAAGAAACATGGCAGAAATTTAGTTTTATCACACTTTACCCCGCTTGTGATGTGTGAGAGAAAATACAAGAAACAGTTTGGGGTTTTGTAATTATGCGGCCCGAAAAATTAATCTATGGTTACAAACACAATACTCAGATTTTATAGTTTTAATTTTAGAACTGTGAGTTTAGTAGCAACAAACGCTTACGGCGTAATTGGGTTGTGCTTTGAAACGGCAAGACAAAATGATCTGATAAACACTGATGTGGCAGCTTTTGAGTTATACTGCCCCGAAAAACTCCTTAAAAGATCTAAACAAAATATTCGAACACTATAGAATGCAGCAGGTCTGGTACTTTTGTCGGGCATAAAAATGGTTGCAGTTAAAAGACAATTTCACTTAACTATCGTGTAAAGTCAAACGCAGCTTGATATCTGATGTATGCTCATTGTGCATGTGATCTGTTTTATTCGCTCAGGTAGTATTACGAATTATAATAAGCTCGTTGCTTGGCTAGCACCTGTTTTTGTCTGTAACCACACTGCTTCCGTTTTTCTCGTCTCGACAGGAGAGCACTGGTGATATGAAGAAGTTAAATATATCATAGAATATTGATATTGCGCTGTCAGAAAAAGAGTCACAGCTAGGCCACTTAATGGTTGGAGAGAAATGCAAACATTCAAGTTTGTGGCAGGCAGTTACTTATCGATAGCAATGTTCCTTGTGTTTCAAATTCAAGGTAAGTAGGTTTAACTTTACTTGTGTGTTTTCATTTTGGGAAAAGTTTTATTATTTTTTCTCAGTCGATAGTTTTTTTGTCAAATTTGTAGGGGACCCCGGAACAAAACGTATTCTTATAGACGAAATATACGTAGTGATCTGTAATTATGAAAGTGTTCCGGCATATACTTGCCTGAAGAGTAGAAAATGGAAAGTCTGCTAAGAACAATTGCAAAATGTCTTTATTTTACTCTAGCAATTATTTGTCCGTGTGATCCCAACTTTCACACATCATATGTTTTATTTCGGTTAAAAACAATAGAGGTTTTTATTTTTAAGAAACGTATTGAGTGTTTCTTGATACAAACACAAGTGATGACTTTCTGCACAAAAAAGCGATTTCCAAAAACTATAAAGGAATATTTAACGAAATACAACCAGTCCTATTTGCGAAATTTATTAAAAAGGGGATTTATTAACAGCTTACAATGACTGAAGCTGTCCGTTATTAAAACTAGGTGATTTCATCTGTTTCAATTGAAATTTTGCGTTCTTCGAAAACTGATTCTATTTTGATATAGACCGCAACTTGACAAACTGCAAATTATGCGGAGAAGCCTTTGGTGAGGGAAAAAAACTTGTGATAATTTGCGCAAGCTTTTGATCACAAGCTGTTCTTAAAATTATAATTTATACTATTTACAGTCTAACTTCTTTCTTTGTGATTTTGCGTGAACGAATCGATAAGAAACCTACAGTTAATCCTATCAATTTCATCTGCTTTGTAAGCATGTCTTTTAGTGACACATAATTTCTTGGCGTTTCAGCACCTTATTTGACCAGTATTTAACACTGAAGTCACTTGAATTTTGATGGTACAAATTTAAGTTGTGGTGATCGGGATCGGGAACTATAGTAACTGCACTACACACGAATATTTTCATAAGAACAAATTTAAAAAGAACACCGAGCTCAGGTTTGCCTAAATTTAAGGACAAGTTAAGAGCAATTCGGCTTAAAGAAGATTTGTTCTCTAAAAGGCAAAGTTTGCAACTTGAAAAGTTATCTTAATTATGTGTAAAAATAGGAAAGTTTAAAAATAATTTGAGGCTTAATTTCCCGAAAAATCTTCAATTTTTTTAGGCAAACTAAGTTCTTTAAAGAACCTGGAGTCTCAGCCTAAATCATCTTGTCGTAAAACAAAAACGCATGTAGTTCTCCACGACACACACAATCTTTTTCTAAAAGAGCGTCTAATTTATGGGCCAGCTTATAGTGAATGTTGTTAAATGTTTTGAAGATCTCAGCTTTAAGCGTCCTTGAAACTAGACTTGCCACAAATCAGCTCGCTGACAGTTTTAGTAATGGCACAATATATAGGCACGATAAAATATTGAACGAAAAGGACAAAACTCCCAGAAACAAACCGAATAAACCGAGCGCCGAAGGCGCGAGCATACTTCGAATTGTCGAAAGAAATCGTGCGAAGGACTTCGCGAAAGTCTAACTTGAAACGTTCTAAAATATAATTGTTAGTTTTTGGTTATTTTGTCTTATTTCAAGTTCGCACGAGCCAACCGGAAGCATAAATCAACTTTGTTAATTAGCCGCTGTCCTAGCAAGCAAGAAAGCAATACACTAGTAAATAAACAAAAAGTTTTCAAAGAGACAAAGTTGTACTGCACAACACTACAGTCGATGTTGCACAGACAAACATTACATGTAGCCGAGAAACAAATTATTTCCCGCTGGTTTCGTGTATTATCCAAAGTAGAAGTTCATCGCCAGTATGCTCTTATAGCATGTTTTTTAAATTGTGTTAATTTTTTAGCATCAGCGCCTTTGATTATAAGAAGAGTGTATACAGCTGGTCAAAGACAGAATGGTCATAACTTCATTCACATTTTATGCAGCACTGTAAAATATTAACTAGTCTGATAGACATCTAACAAACTATGTTTCCATCCACTCAAACAGGTGAAAAAATGTGAAAACGAAACGAATGCAATTAGTTCAGTTTTACTCAGATATATATGCATAAAGAGCGTCCGGTTTTAAAATTTCAAAACTGATTAAAAAATTTGCACAAAAGTCTCGTTTGTCGTTTCAACTGTCGTCAAATCTAACTGGTAAACAATTCAAAGGGCTCTATGAGCTATGCTATCCGATTTCCACTATGCCACTCCCTAGTGTGGTTGTCAGACGTATTTGCCTGTCTTCAGAGTGAAAAAAAAGAAACCAGGATCATCTCTTGAGCATCATTAGAAGAAATACATCTCTCCAGTTAATGTTGCTCTCTGATGCATAAAGAATAATTTCATCTACAAATAATGGGTGTTTCTTGCTGCAACAGAAACAAGCAAAATTCGAAATCTAACATTATTGCCTTATTTTTTCTACTAGCATCGGATAGATACTTTCATCTTTTATTTTAAAAACCCCATGGTTAGCGTGTCCAGTAGAGGGATGTTTGGCCGATGTTTGACGAGTTTTCCCAGGAAAGTATATATAAATCTAAAATGGTGTTTGTTCCGTGGAAAGTCTGACAATTTAAACTGAGCCCGCACTGTTTAATCAGCAGTTACACATCGAACTAACAGCGGAGTCAGTGTGACGGAGTGAGTGACAAAATCGCCCCCTCATACAGGCGGCCCAACTCCAAGATCATAGCTTGTATTTTGTACGGAACTTTGGGAGTGAGCGATTTTTTAAGACTTTGTATGAGAATTTACCAGATATTTCAAAATGGTAGAATATGTGCAGAAATGTTACAATTTTTTTTAATTTTATTTGTTTCACATTTGCGGCGTTGAACTCATTGAAAAGTCAGCCACAAAGCCTGCTTTGCCCCCCCCCCCCAAAAAAAAATGAGCCGCAGCGGCTCGCAGACTATCAGCTACACATCAAGGCCCAACGGAGAAAAACATACCATATCACATTACTGTTGTACAGAACCGAGAGATAACTGAATGGGACAAACTTATATACTCAAAAATGTTTTTATTTGTTTACGTTGCGCCGTACACTGTACTGTCAAGTATTTATCAATAATCATTCATACAATGAATACATTTGGTAGCCAAGATTTTTACCCTTTCAGCCCAAGCCAGTTTGACTGCATGTATCTTCTCCTTACATTGTACAAAAAATAATAATTTAAACGGTCTCCAGCTTGAGAATAAAAAGTTAATCCCACACAGCAAACTTTCTAAGATGAAAAGGCATATTCTTACAACTTGCTAAGAGGGAAACTGCAGAAATATTTCAGGAGAATTTAGCAACACGCACTATGTCGTTTCCCGAGCTTAAAGGGTCAATAAGTGCCAAATGAGAAAGCGGACTTGAGGCTAACTTACACATATATATTATCCTAAATCATGTTTTCATGTCAAGCCGCCCTCACGCTTCGCTGTGTTCCGCAGCTTGTAGCTAGTGCTAATATTAAAATAAACTTTCAAAAACATATACGCCGTATCGAGAAATCAAATCAACTAGGTTTGAAAATAAAAAGCAAACTACAAACGTATCTGAAAGCGACCTGAACGCGGAAAATAGTGAACTGTACTCGAACGCCGTCCCAACAGTGAACAAGAAGGAGAGAAGCAAATTATCTGACCCTCGTCGCGTTGGTTTCACAACGTATTCGCTCTAAATCCACTATTTACCGACGAGAAAGATTGCTTAAAACATGTACAAAATCAATTTTTCTACAAGCAAGTTTACTACTTTTAGAAATAACCAAAGTTTCTTGCAATAAAGTTTAAAATTCAATAGTTACACGCGTTCCGTATTTTTCTTTCAACTCAGACTGACTCCAGCCCAAATAATAGTGCGTTCTCGTCATGCCATTCGTATTTAACGTGTAGCATAGTCATATCGTACAGTATACAAAACTAACGATCTTAGTACATCGAAGTCCTCGTAGCTCAACGGGTTAAAGCGGTTCGTCTGGAGTTTACAGATGTCCGGATTCGAGTCCGCTCGTGGGATTCAGGTTTTGTAGAGTTTGTTTTCGTATCGTATGGGCACCAGACCTACACTGACCACTGTACTAAGACGCGTGGGAGAATTTAATTCAAGTTTAATAGCACGCCTCAAATGACGGGAAAAAAAATCGATTATAACAAAACATCGACAACAAAAAAAAACCACCGAGCAAAAAAAAAACCGTTTCGAATCCTCAACTCGGCTCCCTTCGGGCCGAATAAAAACAACCTACCTGTACGTGAGAACATCATTGCATCTTCTACGTAGTTTGAGGACGATTCGAGGCCGTTTTAGGCGATTTCCCCGTCGGAGTTGTTCCTCCCCTAGAACTGACGAAGTGGAAGGCCGGTGACTTCGCTCCATTTCACAAAGAATGATTTTAACTTGAGGGTATATTTCCACCTGCTAAATGCACTTCACAACTCAATGTATAATAAACTGACATTGCTTTTTGTTATCGTAGAAACTCTCCAAAACCCTGACGAAGACAGACTTTTGAGAGATTTGTTCAAAGACTACAACAAGGATGTTCGGCCCGTAGTGAACATGAGTCAGGCAGTGCAAGTCACGTTTGGAATCACCTTCAGTCAAATTATTGATGTGGTAGGTAATATTCGATTAATGTAATAAAAAGACACCTGGAAAACCTCTAGTTCAGTTCAAACAGAATGGGGCAGCTGTCGAATTTGGTTGCAGTATTTTCTTCACTGTCTGTTACAGTCTTGTAATATGCAGTAAAATTTATGGAAGATTTATCCTACCGGACAAGATATCACGAGATGCAATGTATTTAGGGCGGATAGATATTTCCGAGGTAGAAAAAGTTTGATATTCAGACTACTGCAGTAATGAGGTCAAACAGAAAACACTTAAGCGAATTCACTGAATAAGGATGCGAATAAAACAAGGGATGTATGAACTAACGAAGTCATATAAAAGCTCTTATTAGAGCTTTTAACGGTACCTTATCGAAACATTTGGGTCAATATTGTATTGACCAAGTATTTAGCTATTGTTTCGCATTGTTATGCTTAACTTTTTAAATACGTTTTCTTACGGTTTTTGGCGTATGTGTGTCGTTCTTAGTTCATGTCTGGTTCATATATAGATTTTAAATTAAGTTTTGAATCACACCACAAGATTTATGACACGCCAGTAAATAAAAGATTTAATCAACAGTTTCAAAACCGATTGCGCATTCAGAGGCGTAGGCGGAGGGGGAAACCAGGGGACTCTCCCCCTTTTCTGGTGTACTTCTATAAAACTCACTAGTATGTCCCTGTCTGTCTACTAAAAGTGAGCAATTTTCTATAAGAAAATCGATTCGGGCCCCCCAAAGGGAAAGTCCTGGCTATGCCCCTTGCATTCGCCTAATGAATCATGATTCTAACCCACCGTTTTATGCACATAGCCAGCACAATAAAATACCAAACACTATAAATTTGTTGTTCAATTCACAGGATGAGAAGAATCAAATACTAACCAGTAACATCTGGGTTCGGCAGGTAAGAAGTCATTTTATGTTGGTATTTTGTGTTAGACCTGTCACCTCAGGCGTTGGCCAGCGGAACTGGATATCAAACAACCTCGTTCCCACGTTGGGTCTGGTCACGTGGCACACACATTTTTGGTGCTAGCAAATACGATAAGCGTCGAAGATGTGCTTAAGATTGATTTTTGTTCTTGTTTAGGCTAGTGTTGAGGTAGAAGTTTTTATTAATCAAAACAAAAGCAAAGACACATTTCGGCATTTTTGTTGTTATCACCAAGAACCGGGTCTTTGGAACCGTATCGCCACGGGAGGCTGATTTGACATCCTCTCTCCTTCCACTTGTAATTTCGAGAAGGTTACAGGTAAAAGCTGGTAGTTTGGTATGCAAGTGCCCAGCTTTGGCCTTGCTAGCTACTTTCTATAATAACAATCAAACTTTAATTAAGGACTGTTGTTATGGTAACAGTCACTGGACAACAAGTCCGCCATTTTGGCCGCCATCCTGATTTTTCGAAAACTTAATTCTTAGCAAACTTTCACGATTTTGTATAGGCTCATATGTTGTCTTTGTTAAGGTATGGTACAACCCACTTCTGACGTGGAATTCCTCTCTATACGCCGAGGTTGACACAGTGAATGTTGATCCAAAGAAAGTTTGGCTACCAGACCTCGTCTTGTACAACAAGTACGTCTTGAGTGGTGTCAGAAGCTTTGTTTACACGATATAAACTAACCCGGGTTCGACCCGGGTTAAAACTAACCCAGCTTCCGTCTTGCAGACACGGCTCACCCGGGCTCGACCCAGGTTAGTTTGTCGTGTAAACAATGCTAACTCAGCTTCGACCCGAGATAACGTAATATGGTATGGTGTGGTATGGTATCAGGGGCGGATCCAGGATTTTTCAAAGGGGGGAGGGGGGCACCACGAGCGCCGCAAGCGCGAGTTTTCTAGGGGGGTCTGGGAGCATGCTCACCCAGAAAATTTTGAAAATTCGAGTCTCTAAAGTGGCCATTTCCAGCATTTTGAGACCAGCTTCTTGATCATAAACCTCTTTTAAATGATGAATATAAAAGCCTTATTCACAAAGAAATGGTATGAATTCCTTGGTTTAGCATATTGTCGAAAGTTCATAATTACCCAACAAACATTTCAGCGGCCTTTTTGCCACGATTTGAGCTACAACTGATACCGGTTACATCACCTTAAAAGTTGTCTGA
>JAOBRG010050895.1:0-21858 GCA_027574985.1 Umimayanthus nakama | reverse complement strand
TGTTATACTTCCGCACGATATCCCCAAGTGGCGAAGTGTAAAGCAGATATAAAATAGGACCTAAAACAGAACCTTGGAGTATCCCACATGCTAAAGGTCGGCTTGAAGATCTCTCCCCCCTGAGGTTTGATGTATAGCGGACGTTTCAAGCGTTATCCCTTCGTTGGAGCAGACTAAAGCCTGGTTTTCACGAGCGACGTAAGGAACGGAAGCGCAAGCGGAAGCGTAAGACTCTTATTTCACCACGAAAACAGGTTGACATAAGGCTCGACGGAAGCGGAGAAGGAAGGAACGGAAGACTTCCTTTTTCTTCCGTCTCCGTTTCTGCTTCCGTTGAGCTTCCGTCCCTTACGTCGCTCCTGACAAGTGAATTTCGCAGTCTTCTACCGGATTTGAATGAGACAAGTGGCGAAACAGGGAGAATCGGTGCACTATTTCTGGATCTGACTGTAACATTTTAGAATTTTTGAGAATCACATTTTTAGCAGCTAAATTGCTTGTGTCGAAAAGAAATGCAAAAAAAGAATTTCATCAATCAATCAATCCACTGGAACAACAAAGCAATCCTTTAGTACAATCTTTGCGGCATTGGAACAATCACTCAATCAATTACCCTTCAGCCATCCACACTTTCATGCATACATACATCTTGAATCCATCCATCCATTCATCCATACATTCATGCATTCATACATACATTTATAAACTCATAGATCCTTATGATATTTCTACTATTCCATAGACTCCATATCAAGTCGCTAATCAGTCCAATTATTCTTTCATTTCTTTATCTATCAATTCATTTACTCTTTGATCTGTTCATCGATTTCTACTATTCATTGACTCATCTAGCCTTCCTGCCCATTGATAAGGAAGTTGTTTTCAAATATTTTTCAGTCAAAAAATCAAAGGACAACGAGTACGAAATGTTAGTGCAGAGAAAAAAGAACAATGAACTTGCGCCAGTGACGTCACAAGATAGCGTAAGGAATTCCACGCTAACTGATATTGATGTAGAAGTGGAGTTCAAACAACCACATGACCACACTTCCACCAATAACGAAGGTGAGGCGAGAGAAGGTAGTTGTATTAATAAACTGTTAGTGTTTGAAGAAAAATGTTCTTACTGATATATCAATTATTAAGCACCAATACTACAGATAGTATTAATCATTGTCTAAAATAGCCTCAAAAAAAAAACTTTGTGAAAACATTCGAGGCTGAAACAACGAAAAATTTAAAAACATCCAGCTTAAGCTCCAACAGTCCACATACCTGTAACAAAAGAGTATAATGACTTCAAAAGCTACTCGTTATATTTTTCAATAGTAACAGCTCCTTCTGCGTTTGTATATACTTTACAGATAAGCCCGGGCAACTGGTTTCACCAGGGGAAGACAACGTGGTACCAACAACTAAAAACGTCACGGAGGCACCACCGCGCGTTGCTAACAATAAACCAGATAGCGATAAAGCTAAAAGCTTGGTAAGCTGTTAAGATAAAACGCTGATATAGAACTTGATGGTAATTTGTCGTAAATTTGCGCATATGGGATAATAGATTTAGAAACAATAAGACAAAAGTTTAAGCAATGACTAGATTAAACCGAAAAGTCACGGAATGTATATAAACAGAAAATAAATAAACAGGTTAGAATAAATTAGCAAAGAAAAAGCATTAGGTAAAAAGTTAAGATAAGTTAAACGCGACAATTTAATATATCAGATTGCTTGAATAAGAAAGGCTGTACCTGATTGGATTTAAGGCAGGCCATGGCAGTAAAGCAAGTATTTAATGCGGTTTGTTTCTCAGGAAGCATTTGAAAATGCCTCTAGCTTTATTTGTCCTAGCTGGTGCCTGCTTAAAACGCGCATGTCCTTAGCGAGGAAAGTGGCCTGTATTGTTGAGCAAATGAAGTCTTGCGACTCCTCCTGGACAAGACACAACTCAACGCAGTTTAGGCTCAAGCTGAAACTCGTATTTATTTATTTTTATCTATTTAACTGCGTTGACTGAAGCTATTGAGCAATGTGCAATGCTCAAGGACGCAGTACAATGACTCGGCTGGCGTCATTTTCACAGTATACTTAACCGATTTTTCTCTAAAATATTTGAAAACATTTCCACAGTTATTTATTAATTATTTTGGTTAGTCCTCGTGATTAAAAATATTTCTACTTGAGAAAACACTTTTCTAAGTTTTGTAAACAGTTGTATTCAGTGGATAGGTAAGGATCAGTTTAGAAATCATGCGAAAATGATGGGCAACTGAATTTAGGTTGTAATAAAGACGATTTAGATCACAAAACTGCATTGAAGAATTACTGGGTAACGTAAGTAGTTTAGTATGCACTGAAATGTCCTCATTTTGGGGCGCAAGTTGGGGCGCATGCATGAATTATCTCTTGAATGAGATTATGGCTCACAATTAAAACTGGGGGAGGGGTCTTCAAAACTTATTAATAAACTGGGGCGCTCTTATGCTAATGGTTTAACGGTTTTTGCGCAAAATGCATCAAAATAATAGTTGGGCTTGAATCGTTTTAGTTTGGTGTTTTTTCTAAAAATCTTTGTTTTGTTGATAGCCAACATTATCATAAATTTAAACAATCAGGTTTGACATTTTTTGTTCTTCAACTGTAGCTCGTTTGTTGTAAAAACTTTAGATGTTAGAGAACGTGTATTTTTTAAATATATGTCGTAATGCTTTCGGGGGGCGGAAAATTTGTCAACAACAGGTAATGTTTTTCTTTGTTTGAGGAAAGAACAAGGTATCGGTCAGGAAATAAGCAGGCTTTTGGGCCCCAGCGGAATATCCTTACATTAAAATTTTGGTAGTAACACCCCCCTCCCCCTCGGGAATGCTTACAAACAAGTTTAGGACGCTAGTTGGTGGCATGTTGTTAATGGCATCGACCATCCGCTGTCATCGATCATCCACCAAATCAGATATCGATTCCTGTTCAAGCAAGTTCACTGTTTACTCGAATGAAGAGTGGAATTGCAAGCATGGAAAGATGGTCACCTCAGTATTCAACCCTCGATTGACAAGGCCGGGGCTCCTTTATACTGTCTAAGGGACCAGTTAGTATTTATCACCTGGGGTGGGTCGGAAGAATTTGTAATTGTCCATATTTTAAATTTGTACACCTCCTGGGTCGCCTTTATTTTTTCGTTGAATCCCCCATCAAATAACTCGAGTTTTTCCTACACCCTCTTTAAAAAAAAGTGAAAAGGAATATTAATATAAAAAAACACCAGAACATTAGCATATTACATAGTACGGACAAACAATGAACTCAAGATACGTTGTGATCGCGAAGTGTATTCGCAAACTGATTGGTCTTTCCGATCAGTTACATCAGATGGTTGATTGTCGGACGGGATCAAGCTCACGTCTCAGAGTGGTTGAGGTGTAATGCTGTCTTTCCTACAAAAACTGAAAATCTATAACTTCACTTGAACTTATGATAGCAGACAGTTACGGCATCTTCAAGAAAAAAAAATTTTAATTGCAAAAAGTAGACCATCAGACATTAATAATTTGTTCCCCTTTCGACCTCCGAGGAAATGTAGATCAAATTAAATTATCCAACACCGCCGACCTGCAGGATAGACTCTTCTGGCACAAATGCGATCGCAAATGTTTCAGTTCTCTTTCATGCATGTGCAATCGTTGCAGTCAAAAACGCATAACCTGCTGCACAATAAAGGATGGGGAGTGGCCATAAATATCAAGAAATACAGGGCACGAGTTGAGGGCTGTGGCATTGGTGACATTACTAAGTGCGAGTCGGCCACAAACACGATTAACGCACTTCTTACCAAAGTGAACAACCTACTTGCAAAGATCGACGATCAACCAAAGTCCCTCTATAATGACGACCACACTTTGAGAAACTACGCATCAAATGAGCTCGATTTCCTGAGCACAGTGAAACAGCAACTGGTCAAAGTCCGTCAAGAGTGAAGAGAGCTCTACGGATGACGAAAGTGATAGTGAGGAGGATATCGAAAGCGACTAAATTTATACTTGTCATCGGAAGTCGTTTTACTCAATGACCACCTGAACACATTGTCATATTCATATGGTAGACCGAGATTATTATGATTGTGTTTTAATAGCAATGTAGTCAAGTTTCTCTACTAAATATCATATTGACGTTAGAAGTAAATACTGCAAATTCAACTGGAAAGCGTGTATATTTTGCACCCCCCTCCACAATATTTTCAAGTGAGTAAAACCCCCTTTTGGCAACCCTATTTCCAGTGAAGTCCCCCTTAGCGGCTAAAAAAGGTTCTAAGACAATGTGACAAACTTAACTTATTTAATGTATTTTTCATTTGTTTATTGAACTTCCACTGTATATTAAGGCAAATGTAAATAAAGGTAGACTGCATGAAAACATATATATCGTTAGAATTTAAAAAAAAACTTAACCCCATTCAGACTGGGCTTTTTTGGTGTCCCTCAGACTGGGGGACTCTTAACATTTTTGCAACCAAAGCTATTGAAGAGATATTTTCACAATCAACAAATCTCATCGAGTTTGCTTAAATTCTTTGATATGACGTCATATGACGTCACAATTACGACATTACGGCCAAAAGTTTGGATTTTCACAAAATCTAGCTTATCAAAAGAAGAATAGTTTAAAGAGATTTCTGAATTAAAAAACGATAAAAAACGACATAAAATGAAAAGAAAACTGTGTATTAACTATCAAAAACATTGTTTTAAAAAAATTATTAATGCAAAGCTTTTATTACTAGCGAAAGTTCAACGTTCGAGCCACACATCAGCTCATAAATTAGAACACTGATAACTTACTGAAACTTGTTCTCTTTAATGTTATTGTTGCTGCTTAAAATTGTTTATCTCTGTTTAAAACGTTTTCAAATGCAAATCAACCGCAAAAAGCTTGAAATTTAAAAAAAGTGCAAAGTACATGGCCGCCATCTTTGATTTCAAAAATGATTTGAGCATGTTCCAAGTTGTGTCACACGTGGGCTGCAGTTATCGGTCTACCTCAAAAAACAACGATATGCTCTAAATTCGCATGAAAAATTCAGTTTTCCTGTGGTAAGCCAAGCCTACTCTGGTTTGATAGCTGTCTCCCACCATTCGTTTATTCGCCACTCTAACGCAAAATAGTCAAAATGTATTGAATAGGAATACAAGTATTGGCAACAGAATCTTCCCATTTTTCTTAATTTCACAGGAAAAGAAGACATCTGAGGAGAGCATAATAATTGAAAGCAAACCAGAAGATGATAACGAAAAAGAGGAGATAACAGGAAAGGATAAAAACGAAAGTAAAGTAAGAGAACTCGAAATAACGGAGGAGGCCACAGTCTTTGCTGAAGGTTCTGCTCCGAGTGAGCCTGCAAGCGCATGTCAGGCGGCTGCGCCTCTGGGAATTACAACTACCGAAAATTCGCTTGGCAAGTTCTGCGAAAGAGAAACAAACGCGTTGGACTTAGCAAAAGATCTCAACACAAAGCCGTGCGATTCAAAATATTGTGCGAGTTCCACAGATGTTGTACAAGATGAAATATATTCAGCTGCCAGTGATGAAGCACTGCTTAGGACAGATGATACCGCTCTTGATGCTTGTAAGAGCGAAAATCACAGTTTTCTTTTTTCTGAAAGCGACTCACCAGACACAGAGTACAGTAGCAAACTGGAGCCTTCTGAAGAACTTGTTGAGCCTGCTGACTCTGCTGCAAAGGACCTGAGTACTAGTAATGCTGAGGTGAAGCAGGTTGAACTGAAGAGAACAGAGGTGAGTGTATGTAAAACGACTACGTGCTATTCAATTTAAAAATAATTGAAGAAAAACATCCGAAGACTGACAAAATAGACGAGGACGTAGGCCGAGTCCTACTTCGGCTGCTAAAGACTGGTCAAGCGTGTAACCCTTTGACTTATCAATTATATAGCTTTCTATTTCAGTTCGAGATATCTTTGAGTTTTCTTGTTTTGTGGCATTTCCTTCTCTACTTGTCGAAAACATTTAGCTATGTCTTGATAGTTTTTAACCAAACCTTGGTTTGTGTTGCGAATTAGGCTTTTCGAATTTTCCAGACGAAACCATTCAAAATGTGCAAAAAAATGGCGGCTAAAGAAACTTTAATTTTCAAGGCGGAATGTTCGAGTAATAATCAGTCAGAATCCGGCCCGGATACTAGATGCAATTGGGTGAGGATGATTCCAAAAGATTTTCAGTCACTATGAATAGAAATTGGTGGTAGTTTGCAAAAGTTAAGGTTTGGCTTCAACACGATTTTTGCGGTGGAATGTTGCTGTACGTTCTTACTGGGAATTTCGAATATCTGAACTGCTTCACAGATCACTCTGGTCACTCAAGACAGTGTAAAGGACAACCTTAATTCACTAAAACATTCTTTTCTGGGAAAGTGCGATTTTCAGAGCTTACCTAGAGTGATCCTTGCGAACGAGCAATTTTATTACAGTTTCTTTTGGAGCCTAAATATAACCCTTCAGTTTTGCCAAAAATAATTTTGAGCCCTGAAAAGCGTCCAAAATAGCTCGATAAGTTCTAACTGAAACCGTAGCCGATTGATCATCTGTGTTTAAGATTGATTAAATACTTTGTTTCCTACAGATTGTTTCCTACAGAAATAGCTTTTATGTTATCTTCTGATCGATTGGTGTTAGCCAGCAGCTCTATAACCAAAGTGAATAGATAAGCTGAGACTGGATCTTTCAACATAATGTCGTATCCAAACGTAACTTATTTTTAGAATCCCTACACTATAGCGTTAGCAACGAAAACTTGGGACACTCTTTTGGAAACCATTATAATTTCATTTTGCTTTTAACATTCAAACTATTGTTTTGCGTTGTCCTCGTTGATGTTGCTATCCCAATTGCTTGAACTCCCTTTTAAACTTTAAAGTGCAACAATATTTTACATATATGGTAAATGATATTGTCAAGCGGCATACCGAACCTTTTGTTGTGCCATTTGAATACCTCTCACGTTACATCACTGTTGAACATTCGCTGTGCGATGACAACCCTCAGTGACGAAGTCAAGTGTGGAAGTGTATAACCCAAATTGGCTTGCATAATTGTGACTGCCCATTGGCCATTCAATGCTAGCAGATTGATGTTCTCTCTTCTTTTCCTGTTTTTCAACTTTACGTCTAAAACATGCAACTTAGTGGCTTAAAGTTACTGTGGGGGTCCATCCACTATTCAAATTTCCTAATACTGTCATCTGTGTACATGCCTTTTACCAATCGAACCAAATGGAAACAAACTGTTGTCAACATTTGTTTTCTTTTTCCAACGTCTTGCTAACGTTACAAAATATGTATTTACACATTGTTACAGACACCCAAAGCAGTTTCAAAGGACACAGCTAGTTTTGACAGGGACTTTGAGGTACGTGTCTTGATGTGATCTAGCGTGTGTGCAATGCTCGCCAGAGAGATGAGTTAGTGATCAGTTGGGGTTTTCTGTTTCTATATACTTAGTTAGAACTGGGCCGGGTTGCAATACACTTAGGCGGATTGCTAACAGAAAACACAGTTTAAAGCCCCACGTACAATACAGAAGATTTGTAGAATGTTGCGCTCCTCTGTCTCTTTTGTATTACAATATGCTACAGAGCGTCCACTGTATACCAATGAACAAAAAACGTTATGAATTTTTTATCAGTTAAATGAAGAAAAGTGACATAATAAGCGGTCGGTTGGAATCGGTGATTCGTTCGCATAAACAAAGTTAGAGTTATACTTCAACTTTATCACTGCCTTATAAAAACATTTTGTATTTCAACCCCAACGTAACTCACGGGTGTTCAGTCGTTCTGCAATCTTGGGGTTTTAGATTTAGTGACATAAAAGCTTAAGCAAACAGTTAAGAACTTGCTGAATTGAGGACGATCAAACTTCACTATTGCTAACTGTACCACAAAGAGTATCTCAAGATAACATGAAATTCGATGAGAGTTGAAAAGCGTTGAAGTGGTAATCGGTTGATGCCATTAACAATAGTCGACGCCAATTCCACTGAGCAGGTAGTCGATGATTCAAACGTGAGCGCTCCCAGAATAAGCTGGAACAACAAGGCTCATTTCGTTTGAAGACATAAACTCATGGACAGTTTTGTTATGAAAATACGAGATTCACAAGAAAACCATTCATGAGTTCTGTGGCAAAGCAAAATACTGAAATAGTAGTGACCACTTTAAAGCACCACACGACTATGGTTTACCCTCTTAACTTCCCAGCGAGTGATGAAAAAGAGAAAAGTCGCAGTGGACAACATCCAGATGGCAAGGGAAGCTTTTGCGTCGACGGCAAAACCAACGTCAGGTGTAAGTATTTGGATAAATAAAATGGCAGAACTGTATAGATGTCAATAATGCAGTTTTGCCTTTTATAAACGGCCGATGACGATGTAGGCCATTTGTTACATATAATGTCACTTACACGCTTTTTTTTTTATAAGAACCAGTAACTTTCGGCTCAGCCTGGTCTGTTCTTAATTTTTTGGCGATTTCAGCCTCGAATTGTTCTAAAATTGTTCTTATTTCCTGATATTTTTAAACAGTAAATAAGTTGCCCGGAACAACATTTGTAAGATGTCACTAAGAAATTTGTGTTTGCTATTGTTTCATTCAGCGAAAAAACTAGAAACTGTTAGCACAGCGTCCGTGAACGTGACAAGATTGCTTAATCACTCTTCCAGCGCCCGTTGACCAAGCTAAATTATGACAAGTTTTGTTTTCATGTACATCTCAAACTGTGTTTAAGGATCTATTAAATTTTTCTGATCAAAATTTCAGCTTGGTGGTTGTTCTTAGCTTGTTCTTAATTTTTGGGCCAATCTCAGCCTGGGTGTTCTTATAAAGTTTGTTCTTATAGAAAAAGCGTGTAAAACAACAGCTTATCGACGTTTTTACAAAGAAAACAAAGTTTTTAATCGCAGAAAATTAAGCCAATACTAATACTTACTTGACCTTATTACCAACTCAATTCAAAACTCAAATTTAGTCTAAGGAAGAAACTAAAGTGAATGAAAAAACAAGCAAAAGCTAAATAAAACGAAGATTAGTTAGTTCTGGTGTTTTGAAGATCGGAACGCTAGCACTCGAGAACTATGCCCCAGCCACTACACCAGGTAGGGTTAAGTGTGATTTACTCAACAATGAACCAATCAGAAGACAGCAAAATCAACCTTGTTTCTTTCGCGCAAAAGGTGAAATACACATTGGCTACAAAAAGTGCAAAATAGTGGCATGTGCTTTTGCCGAGTGTGAATGGAATGGAATTTTGTAAGTCTATCTTAGTTTTCACTTCAAATGCTTGGAATATTAGTGTGAACCATCCTATTTTCAGTGTGAGATCAGAACATCAAGGTTGTGTAAAAATGAAAAGTGCTAAAAACTTACCGGAACTGTGTCTCTCCACAGTCGAATAACAATTCGCGATGGCGGAATATTGCTGAAAAGGTACTAACTGGCAAAGCCTTGAAAGAAGACAAGTCTTCAGCGAAACTTTAGCACTATAAAGAAGTGTAAAAGATTATACTCACAATCCCGATCCAGCGCCACTGTGGAGAACAGCTCTCAAATGAAAGTTTGTCAAGTAAAATCAAGATCAAACAAAACTGAATGAAGCAGCTGACAAACTCACAGTCTATGTTAACTTTGTGAAGAAAAAGGAAGTTTTTTCAGGTTTGCGACAGAAAATTTACGAGTATCTGGCAGAGCCGTCCGTTTGGATATCTCTACAGTGAAACCTGCGCGCTGAAACACGCTGAAATACCTTTAGGAAGTGTTAAGGAAAACCTTAACCAATTGAGCTTTATTAAAGTAAAATTCAAAAGGCCCATTTACACTACAGCTGATTTTTGGCACGGCACGGATAAATTTTTAAGTGTAGATGCTTTCCCGAGCCAATTTTTATCCGTGCCGTACCAAAAAATTTTCCCGTGCTCGGACCACCAAGATAGGTATTCCGAGCACGGGTAAATTTGGTACGGGTACAGCAAACATCAGCACGGCTCGGGTAAAATCCGCAGTGTAAACTCTCATCCGAGCAGAACCACTGAGAACTTTTAAAAGAGCCTTCACTCTTTTGGTCAGCGCAACTCCTTCAAGAGCATGAAGTTATTGAGTGCTGCATCACTGATTAAGACGGCGGAGGTTCAAGTCGTTGCACGTGCGATGTTTCAGCAAAACTACTACAAAAATGTCAAGTCGCCTAGACAAATATAAAGGTTTAGCTTGGAAAATTAATTAGAATTATTAGATATAATGCGCTTTAAAAAGTCTTGATAATGTAAACACCTCCGAAAGTAGTTTTTCAGTACGAGGGTCTTCGCTTTTTAAAGAAATTGGGTAGAAACTCTTCCGGAGACTCTCGATCCAACATTGTGAAACAGCACAGGACGCATGCGTACTGGATAGAAGTGATTCTGCTGAGTGAACATTTAAGTTTGGTTCTCGTCCCAGACGAAGAAATATAATTGTTCGGTACAGGCAAAAATGGAGGTGCAAATGAATGAACTCTTTTTATGGCACCCGTATCACTTATATCCGTGCCGTACCAAAAATCTGGTGTAGTGTAAACCGGCTAAAGTGGATACTAAATTTTTTGCACAGCGATTGCTTTAAACAGGTTAAAGACAGAAAGTTTATGGGCGTTCTTCAATCAGTTTTAGCTTTCCTTGTATGCGTCATTGAGATAACAAGAAGAAGAAGAAGAAGAAGAAGAAGAAGAAGAAAAAAATTAAAAAAGATGTGTACAAGAACAGGAATAAGAACAAAAAGAGTAACAAATTTATTATGTGTCATAAAACAATTTAGTGTTATTTTCTGTATCAAGTTCACTTCACCGTTTCTTTTCTTCAAACTCGAAACAATAAAGTACTTGTTTGATTCAGCCTTCTTAAGCGTGACAAACTATATTTACGCTCGACAAACATTTTGGGCTCGCCTTTTGGTTCAGTTAATAAGTTAATTGTATCACGTAAAAGAGAAACCATTCGGTGTTGTCAAACCGAACATGCCACGCCATTTCGGTCACGTGCACGCCTTGTACCGTGAGTGTCCAGTATGGAATCAAGAAATTTGAATGGGAGTAAGCACAAGCGTTTCACGTAAAGAATAATAATGCTTCCTTGTTAGAGACTGACCTCAATTACAATCCCGGTTGTCCGAATTGGTGTTGGCGCTTACCATCTTAAAAATAATTTGTTTATTATTTTGGGTTTACGTAGCTGGGTTTCCTTGAAGTTTAGTCTCAGTAACACTTCAAAAAATGAAACTGTTTCTAGATAAGAAATTTAATTGAAAGGTTCGCCTATTACCCTGGTTTAAGTTTAATTCACTTTCGAGCAATCACACCCAGTGGATAAGAGAGCTGACTGGAATAAAATAAACCAAGCAAGATCAGTTTTTTGTACGTCGATGGCACAACAGCTTGCTCATGACCTTCTGGGGTGGTGATACATTAAAATTTAGGGCAGTTAATTGAGATGCTAGCTTTTTCCGGAGAGTTAAGACTTCTTGTTTTTGGTTGCGTAGTATATTTTGAGTCAATCTTGAATATTTTCATACATTTTTTGGGTATTTACTCACTTGCTAAGTTGTTTTCACGGGTGTTAATGGGGAATAAACACTCGGCAAGCTATTTTACCACACACAACAAGCAAGAGGGGAGGGGGGGGGGTTCAATAAATACACCAATTTTTTTGAAACGGTTAAGAATTAGCACATGATCTTGGGCATACAATCAGTACATGACCCACTAATTGATTTGCATAGTAACAATTACCAATTTATAAACCGTTGTTGCCATGGTAACAAATACAAAACCCAAGATGGCTGCCGATGGCCGCCATGCATCTTGTCTTTTCGATTGTTGAGAGTTTGCTTAATGTTGAGATATTTTGTTGGAAATAGCTAGAAAACATCCTTATGTATGCTAAAACTACGAAATAAGTAGGAAAATATGAGTAACTTTATTTTTTTAATATTTTTTATCCCAAAAACCGAAAGTTTGGCTGCTTACTCTATTTTTCTTCAATTAGTATGATGACGTCATCAATGCTTACGTCACTTAATTAATATCAGAAGAAGTCTTCATTATCGAGGAAGAGTTGTGCAAAAGTGTTTGGCAACTGTTCATGTGGGAAAAGATTTTACGTAAAATAACGACTTCCCCCTGCCAGTTAAAGGATAATAGTTCCTCGATAATGAACATATTTTATTGACACTAATCATTGGTCCTATGCCTGGTTCAGTGCCTACAATCATACACTACTTTTTCCTCTCGATAACTCGGTCACAGGCACGGCAAGAGTTTTGTACGGTTTATTTATTAACATATAAACTAAACTATGTTCGGTGCTAGAGAACATGAACTGTCCTATTTTCTTTTATCTGACAAATTATAAGTCATCACTTAGTGTTATTAGAACTTTTTGTCAGTACAAAAGGTTAAGATCGATGCTAAGTAATCTCACTACCCGGTTGAGTGTTTGCAGAAGATCGTACATAACCACGTTCAAGAATAATCCATAAGATAACCTTTTTTTGGTGACAACGTTCACCGTTATTTATTTGCTGAGGCTGAATGTTTGTAAACCTTTTAAGTATGTTCTTAAACGTTTTTATACATACAATAGTTGTTAGTTTTGGAGGTGTAATTAGTTACTATTTTACAATTGAAGAAACCAAGAAAATGCACCAATGCGTTTTCTTAATTAGCCTCTACCCTGGCCGACAAGAAAGAAATTTAATAGTAAACAAAAAAGATTTAAAAATAAAGTTGTCTCTGCACAGCACTCTCATCTCTCTCCATTAGTTACAATTAATACACATTAACCAAACGACTAAGAAATAAACAATGATATGTTAGAGTCTTGCAAGGATTTAGTAGATAAGAACTTTGTCCACCATAATATACTAAGGGCTACGATAAATGACTTGAAGAAGTCGGACAGGTCTTAGCACTGCAGGTGTGATCTGCATGTGTTGTTTGTATATAAATAATACACATGAAAAAATTTCTCGATTCTGACCGGTTGAAAGCAGCGCAAATGTATCTTAAAAAGTGCAAAAAAGGTATAATTAAGCGAAGTGCAAAAAAAAAACTTAACAAAATACAAATTGCAAAAACTTGCAAAACAGTCCCTCTTTAAGTTTCATAACTTTGCCGTTTGAAAATTTGCTTCGAAGTGTCCACTGAGCAGTTTTTATGGTTGCATTAATTAATTCTTCATCACCTGACAAAAAGCGCGAGTCATTCGTCACTTCCGTCAGGTTTTCTTGCGAAATTTTTCTTGTGTATTACTAAAAGGAAATTGTACAACTTTTCCTGTTTAATTTGGAATTTATTTGCACTCGTAAGGTTATTTACGTTCTGAAAAAAACTCACTCGTTCAAATTATTTCCAAACTGAACTCGAAGGTCATATACATGTAATTTCCTATACAGACACCTTACTTCGCAAAACCTTCTCCAACACCAGTTTTAAGTTAAACCGAATAAAAATGGCCTTTATTTTGGCCTCATGTTATGATTGTAACCTGCATGGAAAAAAAACTTTGAATTGCTGGTCCTGGTGTTAATTTTTTTCTTTGCTTTTTTAAGTTTATTTAAGTTCAAGTATATCCTCAGTTAAACCTGACCGTTTGCCAGTTTAGTTTCGTGGCAGAAGAATCCACAAGACGAGTAGACGAATGCTAAATTTCAAATACAGTACGTGTAAGCACTCTCCAATATATCAAACTTGGAAATGAACTTGAACCGCTTGGCATGGTGTCGAGCATATCTTCAGTGAATCCTGACAGTCTTGTTTCGTTTCAAAGCAGCAGATTTAACTAGATGAGTGCTACATAGTCTATATTTTCAAATACAGCACATGTAGTTATTTCCAATAATTTATGGCTCATTCTGTATTGGCCTTCTCGTTGCGTTGAACTAAAGATGCATCTACCACAACTGCCTTCCACTTGGAAAATTCTGTGTTCCGAAAGAGTAAAAAACCTCACCAAGGTTTCTTCGGGTTGTTTGTTGTAATGAATTATCAAGCAGCAAACAAGACTGGAGCGGGAACCGGGCAACAGCAACTCCAAAATACGAACGCCATAAATATCGAGAACAGCTCTAGCAGGAAAAACAGTTCTTGCACAAACATTTTTAGAATGCAAACTTAGTTGTTCCTAAGTTATTGGACGGTGAAACTGTAAAGGACTTTGTAGTGATGTTCTCTGCAAATGTGAATTGAAGTAAAACGCTACCTTTCGGATGCAGTGTTTGTATGAAATGTTTGTTTCGTTTAATTCACTGACTGCAGTTTTAGTAACAATATCTAAATTGTTAATAAGCAACAAAGCTTGATTCAACTTTAATATACATTATATCGGCCTATCCTATGTAGCCTCATTTAATACTATGTTAACTCAGTAATTTACCAATTGAACTGAGTTTCAGATTTTTAAAATGTAGTGAAAATGAACACATAAGAACAGAATTTTGGTCCACGGGTTTTTTGTATGTTCCGTAAGCCACGGAATGGCTTAAATGTGTTTTAGAAAGTGAATGTGCCACCTGTTGTCCTCAGCCGGTCAAGGTAATGATATGCAAAGTTTTTTTGAATTGATGAAGTTTACGAGCTTAACCAATTAAAACTTGAGGTTTTGCGCATTTTTTTCATAACACTAGAAATAACTCGTTTTGTCAATCCGCCATTTAGATGTAGAGCAGAAACTACATAATTACATATTATAAGATCAAATATTACTAAACATGCGATATGAAACTCCTTTTCTTTTCTCTGTTTAATGATAAAACGAAACGGTGTGTTAATATGAATTGTAATTTAAAAAAACACCACACTAGAATCAGTCAGATGGCAAGATAACTGACAGAGACAGAGTACTTCTCTCAAATTACGGTAAATCTGCTTTGAAATGATAGATCTTTTCTGCGTGTTTTTTTAACGGAAACGTCAACTGTTCTTGCCACGACATGTTGATCCCTGTTTTTTACAAAAAGCATACAAAGAAAAAAGCTAATAAATATTTACTCCAGGTCGCAATCTTAAATTGAAACTGTACAGACTACTATGATGTTTCTGAAATAAAATGCAAATCATTAACTGTTCATCAGTAGGATACCTAAAACGTGTGCAATTCTACAATTGGTTTCGGCTCCCTTAAATCCTATACCAATTGTAGACCATTTTAGGGAGGAGCCACCCACCATGTGAGCACAGTTACTGAACATACGTTAGTTAAATAGTTTCCGAAATCTTTTTTAACATTAACCTACGTAAAAGCTTGATAGGAGACACTGTCCATTAGAGGATTAATCTGAGTTTAGGTATTTATCGTAATTAGCCCGTCTTCTTCTTTCTGACGGAAAAGATCATATTTCCCTGGAACTAAAAACGTGGAGACACTATTAAAGTCAAAGTAAAAGTTGGAAGGAAGGTCCGAAGAGGAAGCCATACAACATGAAGAAGAGCGCAGAAATAAAATATCTTGCATCAGTCCGTGTGATATCCGTCAAACAAAATCGCTGCACCCAAACGAATCACCAATGACGAATCAACAAAAGATTGAAATCGTAGCTACGACTTTGTATCTTGAAGCAGCAGTGAAGTCAGATGATTATTACCGCGAGGCAGTAGTCAAGTTGAGTGAAGCTGTTGAAACCAGCTGCAGGTTGTTATTTGATACTATTGCAGGGGTAATGGGAGAATCTTCCTCTAGGGCGGGAAATAAGCAATTTCAAGATTTGAAAGTTACCGAGTCTCTTGCCCGGCAAGCCTTACATATGGCAGGATTTGAAAATTTACATTCCATCTTGGATTGCACCCGAGGATGGTACTTTGTATATGGTGTCGTACCAAAAAATTATTGGCACTCTGTCGGATTTTTGTTGTCATGTTTAATTACAAAGTAGTCTTATACTTCATGTTATCAAGATTGTGGACTGAGAATGACTACCATTGGTTTCGATTGGTTACTGACCGAGTTAATAGGTTTCAGGATCACTTTAGATGGATCAGCACAGTTTCTGAGCAGTAATCATTTGTAAAGACGTTGTGTTAGCTGACGGTAAAGGCTGTGAAATACAAACTTTGCAAGAGAAAAGTACAAAAACAGAAGTATTGTTTTTTTTTGAGATTTTTGCCAGTGAAGAACTTAACTCAAAGGTGAAATGAGCAACGTGCTTTGTAAAGTTTTTGTAACAGGTTAAATTTTTGTTAGCTTTAGTGAGAATCAAATGAAGCTTTCCACAAATCATACAAAGTTTATCAAGAAATAGGTTTAAATATGTGTGGGATACTTGTACCTAACCGTACGTCCTTCTCTTTTTGCTTAAATGCGGAATCAGATTTTAAACGAGCTTGATTCATAAGATGATAGTCCTTTTAGAATTGCTAGAACTTGAATTCTGCAAGGAAAAAAACAGATTGAAATTACTAACACCCAACTTCGATTGGCACTTACTTAGAGTTAAAATAAATTAAGCTGCAATGATTAATATTCTAATGGTAAAAACACAAAGTGCTCTTTAAAGTGTTACCAAGCTTTAACTAACAATTTTAAAACATGTTTTTCTGCGTTTAGAAACAACCAAAATGAATAAAATTGTACTGTAAAAAGGCAGCACGTTGGTTGAAAAGAAAAAAATTACCCGTTATATTTTGCATTTTAATATGAAATTATTCTCAGAGATTTCTCGCAAATGAAAAGCTTAACTCTAAGTAAGTCAGTGTTGGCAAATAAATTCCTCTTCTTCTTCTTCATGTTGTTGTAGTTGTTGGAAAATAATTCCGATTGCCATTTCAATGGCTGGTTTGGTTATCGTTTTTTTCCACTAATAAAAGGAATCGAGGAAACTCTAATTTACTCTTGTGTTTGTTTGTTTGTGTGTGTTGGATGGATTTAGGAAGGGTGAAGAAGAGTTGGAGAACGATTCATGTATTTTGTATTTTCTTGATCATTTTTTGGAAAAATAGACTTTTATTTTCTGCTTTCCCATTCATTCTCTTTAAACTGTTTATGCAGCTTTGTTTGAAACTTTTTTCCACTCCCCGCGAGCTCAATTTGTCGGTAACTACTAAAACTAAACGTAATTCTAAACATATTCCAAGATCTCAGCTCCAACGTTATTCGAGTCGTGTCTGTATTAACATACTCAAAGCCTGTTCCAAACACCTCACTTAGTTTATTTTTTTCCCTAAATGAATTGCTATTGCTTCTTTGCTAAAACTAAATGCGAAATTCCACTACTCACTTACTGTATTCAATCACTAGCAGTCAGTCTCTGTTCAGTTTAGAGAAATTGCGGAAATGTTTCTTTAAGTAAATTGACACGTTTTTTAGCCTTGCTGTTCTTGTAAACGAGTTTATATTGAAAGGAGTGTGTTTTAGACTTACTTTCAAAGTTAGTGAATTCATTCAGATGTTTTTGTGCACGAGCAGCTTTTTTAAGTTTATGTTCTTGTAGCCTTTTTTTAGTTTATTATTCAAATTTTCCGACTGTGTATCCCGCTCTGAGAAGCACTTTCCTACGCAGTTAAAATAAAGATAGAATAAATTGAAATGCAAAGTTAATATCCTAAGGCTAAAATTTGAAATTACTCCAAGCTTCAACTAACACCTACTTCTGCAGTTAAAAGCAATTAAAACAAAAAAAAATAATTCTGCGAGACTGCAATACCCTCAGTTGGATGAAAAGGAGAAACTATCAAGTGTCCATACTTTCAAAATAATTCAAAACAAAACTTAAACTTTTTCAGTTACGTTTAAAATTTTACTTAGAGATTAAGTAACACAATCGTCAAGCAAGAACCAGATTGCAAGTATTTACTCAACAAATCAACTAACCTTCCAGGTATGAGAGAAGACACTTCTTAATTGTTTTATCTCATTAAGATAGTTTCAAGGACTTTGAAGATAAAAAAAGCCAAAACGTGTCTAAAGTCAAGCAAAATTCGAACGGTTAGTAAACTTAACACCTGATTCGAACTTTGTTTTGAGTCAAAAATAAATTTTACGTGTGCAATAGGCAAAAGATTTTCTTAAATATTAAAACATTTAGGAACATTTAAAAACATATTATTTAAGTATTATAACAAAACTGTTGGACCGATCATACCATATCGTTTACACCCAGCTCTAAGCTAGTAAGTTTGTCTCTTCACAGTGAAGTGGGCAACAGACTTATTTCATGAAGAAATTGTTCAAGAAAGATTGATTACAATAACTTTGTTTTCAGAATTTAACAGACAAAAACAAAAGTTTAACAAAATAATAAAATGATAACGTAATAATAACAATAATAATGATAAAATAACACAAAAAGAATAATAATAATAGTAATAATGTTATTAAAACGGAATATGGCAAACGGACTATGTGGACCATTGCGCTGACGTGCAAATTATGAACTAGTCAATAAACCAAATTTCTTGAAATCTTGAAAGCAAAGTTTAGTTTTAACATGATTCAACGTTCCTTTCTTTTACATGCGGGCTCTATAAAGCAGTTTAAGCTATCAACAGTTTCATAGCTTTGTGTACTACTGATGAATAACGTTTCAAAACCTGTTTCTTAAGTCCTTGCACTCGCCTAAAAAAACGAAATAATCTGACGCGGCTCAAATTTTGTAAGAGTTTAGGACTGGGGTATTTGCAAAGATAATACACTGTAATAGTTTTGTTCTTCACTTAATGGCACTAGACTCCTGCTAACTGCAACATGCCTAGAGGAAAACCGGCCCCATGCTGCTCTCAAATAACGTCTTCCACTGATATATTGTTAAAGTACTTCAAATGGAAACAATAACCCAAATGCGCATTCTCTTATTACAACATTTTGCTTCGAAATGGCACTCTCAGTCACTTAACAACTAAAGTAGTAGAAATTATAATGCAAACGTTATGTCCTTAGACCAAAAATGGACATAACGCACTATGCAAATTTTATATTACAAAGGAACTATTCTATAAATTTAACTTACGTCTGATAATTTTCAGAAAGCAAAGCAACAAGCTCAAACTGAAGTACACGTGTAAGTACATATTAGGTAGTCATTGTAGTTGTCCTTGACTTTGTTAGGATGATTGTTAGTGCACCGGTCTTTTATGTGATCTGAGCCCCGATTCTGACTGGCGCACAGACTCGCGCGTGTGCTGTGCTTAGTTTGTTTGATTTGGATGGCCTGTCTGGTTTCCTGTCTTTCCGATTCCTCGCTTGCTGGCTTCTGTCAAGGCCACCAAGTCTTTTCCTCTCAAAGTCTTTTTTCTCATTAGGCCTTAGGTGTGACTCATCTCCAGCTACTGCGGCCAGATACGGGGATGACACATGACGGAGAAAGGATTTTTTTAAAAAAAAAATGTCTTTATTTTAAATAAGCTTACTGTTTTAAAGTAGCAGTAATATTAAGAGAGCGTACTTTCTTCCTTTTGCTGAACGGCAAGTTGCATGTGTAATGAGAGTTTAATCTTTGCGTCTACACAAAATTTGTGAGCTTGAGGCCTTAGATATGACTCATCCCCAGCTATTCACATGATGAAGGGGGGATTTTTTTAAATAAAGTCTTTATTTTAATTTAGCTTACTATTTTAAAGTAGCAGTAATATTAAGAGAGCACACCTGCGTCTTTTTGCTGAACGTCGAGTTGCATGTGAAATGAGAGTTAAATCTTTGCGTCTACACAAAATTCATGAGCTTGACAACAATTTAAACAAAAAGTATCGATGCTAAAAAACTCAAAATTCAAAATAAATATAATTCTGTTACACTGCGTCACACCCGTTGGTTAATTTCCATTCCCCAGTCCAATGTCATGCATCTTTGCTTCTTTGTGCTACACGACCGTTTATAGGTTTAGAGATTTCAAGAATCTTATTGGACGGCCTTAAGCAATCAATTCTGCGACAGAAAAATACAAAATAATCGGTTATACATTATTTGCTCGGCAGGAATGCTGCTCTTTTGATGGTAAACGTTTTTGGGCCAGATGGCACTTTTCGCTGCAGGCAGTTGAAAGTGTGAGTGTTCTTTGTAGACCACGCCCTTTGATTGCTAGGATTTGATAGCAAGAAAATCTAGAAATAGTGTAAATTCATATAGTTTCACGGAATAAAGGTACTTGGTTCTCTTGCTGATGCCCAAACTATAGTGAAAGAATATACTCATCCATCATACAGGTACAATTGAACCATTCACATTGCTTATAGAAGCTGCGCTGATAAGTAGTTTTTCCGGCAAATTGTGTTGATTTATTCCCTAGAGTTTTGACTGCTTAGCAGGCGGACATAGTCGTACGTTCAGCGCTCAATTTTTTTAACTTCGGCGTTGAACACAGCCAGCTACGCAGGCTACCTACACCTCTGTTGTTGCATTTTCAAGAAAGTAAAAAAACGCACGACGCACATAAAAGCTTGCTATTTCAACAAACATCTATTCCTAAGCTACCCGACCTGATCTGTATGCATACAGCACTATTCATGTTCAATTTTTACCACAATATCATTTCGTCTTCGTTTTCAATTTTTTTTAAATTCGAAAAATTTACAAATACAACACAAGACTTTCATCGAGATCAGCTTACTATACCCCAGCTACTATTGTACAAATCACTGAAAATTCCACGTACGTGGAATTCCATTGCTGATAAAACTAAAAAAAACCTTATCATCGCAAAGTTGTTTTAATTTTTTTTCTACTTATTACGTAGTTTTGGCATATAAAATGTTGTTTTGGAGCTTTTTCAATGAAAGTCTCAAAAATCGAAAATCCAAGATGGCGGCCATCGGCAACACGGCTAATTAAGTGATGATTGTTTCGTGGACCATACACTAATTACATGCCACAGGGTATGTGCATATTTTTAACCGTTTCAAAAATCTTGGCGATGGAATGGGGGTTCAATGAACCCCCTTGCCTGTATAAGTGTTGCAAAATAGCCTGCCTGTTCAAGGATTACGAGACATTGTTAAACTGTTACCTTCGCATCACGCTGGCTTATTTCTTAATACAGCATTCATATGTGTATGTGTATGTGTTTGTGTGTGCAATCCTTAAAGTGTATATATCACTTGTGGTTTTTTTTCATATTTAGAATCTACTTAACGTTCTGATATACATAGAAAAAAGATGTTATGATTTGGATTTTTCTTCGTGGAGCAATTGGCATTCAAATAGGAGAAATTTTACTTCCGGATTCAAAATTGCCGCGGAATCCAAGTTGGATAATGTGAGTCTTCAATTGCTGGAGAAACATCTTGTTTTATGTTTCCTGACTTTTCGTATTATGAACAACAGATGTAAAGAATGCCAGATCCGCCTGCGATTGAAGATTCCAAGTATGACTTCTGTAATGACGTGACAGCCCAACTGGGACCCATTCTTCCTTTTGCACGGTCATTTTGAAACCTGAAGTAAAATTTCGCCTGTTTGAGCGCTAATTGTGCCACGAGGAAAAATCTAAATCAAAAAATTCTTTTGTTATGTATATCAAAACGTTAAATAGATTCTAAGTATGAAAAAACCCCACAAGTGATATATACACTTTAACACCACATGCATCCGTCCAATTCTCGAATATTCATGCCAAGTATACCACAACCTGTCACCAAAGTACCTATCTGACGACATTGAAAGGCTTCAGAAACGAGCGCCAAGAATCGTCTTCCCATGGACCCCGTATGCAGAGGCACTCAGAGAAAGTGACCTGTCACGCCTATATGAACGCAGAGAACACTTGACATGCAAACTGTTCACCGAGATCACAGAAGACATGTCGCACAAGCTTCGATCTCTGCTACCAGCAGAAAACAATTCTATT
>JAOBRG010050784.1:5843-21865 GCA_027574985.1 Umimayanthus nakama | reverse complement strand
ACAATATTTGCATGCGCACCTTTGATGATATAATGAGCGACCCAAACCATAAGTTGAGAAAGTTGTTGCCACCTTATGGTCAAAGTAATTATAATCTAAGACACGCGCGCTCTTTTACTTTGCCGCGTTGTAAAACAAATAGATTTAAGAACAGCTTTTTTATAGCCTCAGGCAAAATACTAAATAATTCTTAGATTTTTAATATTTTAGCTATTACGATTATTTATGGAACATTTTTATTATTATAGTTTATTCATATGTAAATACGCAATTCAGCAAACTGCTGCGATGTATTTTAATAAAGTACCTATCTGTTATTATTATTATACATAAGAACCTGCTTTGCCTAACTTGAAAACAGTTAGGTTCTTACACGAGGGTTTTTCACTGTAATTATAGATTACACCCTTTGCACTACAAAAGATCTCAAGTAGTTGTGCCATCATATTGAAAGTATCTATTGAGAACTCTGAACCTCAAATGCATTCATGATTGAAATGACCTTGGATTGCCACGAATCTGGTTTTTATTGCTTAATAAATGTAAATGGATCCTCAGAAATCCAGGGAATCGGTAGAGGGAGAATCGAAAGAAGGTGTTGTTGGGAGTCTCTGTCTCATTTTTGTCTTGTATGGCTTCTGACAACACTCTAGTCACTTGTGAGGTAACGTTTGAACAACCTTTCTTCGTCGTTCTTTTTCAACAGAATACCTAAGAAGCTTAGAAAGACTGGTGCTCCAATCAAACCGACTTGCAACACTACCAAGATCAATAGGGTAAGAACATTAGCCAGATCACTCGAGTTCACATATAGTAGAATTGTCTGGAAAACATATCGATCTACTGATTATTGATTAGAACATAGGTGGTAACTTTTCGCGCGCTTTTTGTATGGCGCAAGCGTGCATTTAAATCTCGATTGACGCACGCCCGTGCGTCTATTAAGTTACGTGCTTGCGTTCATCAAATAAAAAAGCTCAGCGTTCATATATTTTTTCTTATAAATACTTGTTAAAGTGTCCGTGTCAGTGTTCTAAAAGAAATGGTCTATGATTTATTTGTACTTCTATTGAGTTTTGGATGTACTGGGAAAACACATAAGATGATTAAAGAAGCTAGAGAAGCACTCGGCTTCGCTTCATGCCACTCAAACGCTTCTCTTGTACTCTTCCGACTTCCTGCGTCCATCCATAATCCGATAGACGCACGTTAAGTTTAGTCAAATTCTCAATTACTAGGAATATGAAGTGTTTTGAAAGATGTTTTTGTTCTGTTCAGTTTTATGCAACTGTATGTGCAGCCAGCAAGTTATTTGGCAAGTATAAATGGCGGGCTCCATGATAGCACAAAATAGATCAGTATTCTTGCAGGAAAAAAGTGCAAAAATGAAACCAGAAAAATATTAGTTGTACATAGTTATCTGATAACAGGTCAGAACATCCCCTTAAATAATTATGTTCTCCTTTTTCGATTTTGTATATCTACATAAACAAGACGCAAGTAGTTCAATCTGATGGTTATAGTAGTACTTCTATAATGTTGCCACATTCTTTTAAGTGTTTGCGGATTGGTACTACTAGTTTTATGCCATATTCGTGCAAGCCAAATTAACGAGTGACCTACTTTGGCAATATATTCTTGATTTGCACCATTTGCATTCTGTGCTGGAGGAAATGTTATTGTTGGGACAGAAACGCAAATTAGGTGGTTTCAGTGATTTTCTCGGATTTGTTTTATTACAGAGAATATAAATGCTTCTTACTTATTTTACATATATCACACCTCACTAAAACTCTAAGTCGAAAAATAAATGTATTTGCAATATGTTCTGTCAGCATGCTTTATTATAGATGAACTTTCTGTTAAATTGGAGAAAAGAGCAAAAGAAAAAAGGCTTATTTTTTCCCTAAATATCCACAGGTATTTGACAAATGTAGTGTACATGAGTGCTGGAGAAAATGAGTTGACATATATCCCACAAGAAATTGGTAAGTAGATTTTTTTTAAGTCTTCTTGTTTAATCACGAACTAATTAATACCAATTAGTGGCTTCGTGCAAACGAGCTCTCATTGAATGTTGAAAAATCTAATTTTGTGATCTTTCCCCCACACAAAAAAACGGCCGTTTCCCGTTAATCTCAAACTTTGCAGTAAGTATCTTGAAGAAAAAATTGTTTCAAATATTTAGGGATATTCATTGACTCTAATTTGACACGGAAATTTCGCATACACGAATCAAGGAAGAAAATTTCAAGAAATATCGGTATTCTTTCAAAACTTCGTCACTTTGTTCCTTGTAGTTTACTTAGTCAGATTTACTTTACATTAGTTTTCCCATTCATCACATATGGTATCATAATATGGGGCAATACTTACAAAACTACCTTTAATCCAATAACAATCCTACAGAAAAAAGCAGTAAGAACTAACACATTTTCTCATTCCCGATCTCACACGTCTCCCATCTTTAAGAAACTAAACTTATTGAAGTTGCCATATATAGTTAAACTTCACACATTTCTCTTCATGCACCAATATTGTAATGACCGTCTTCCTAAAGCTTTTAATGATTTCTTCAGTCTCATAAAACATTGACATCGACCACAACACTCGACTTGCTTCAAAAATCACATATACTCTGCCTCTCGTACGCACAAACCACGGGCTGCACAATTTGCGCTTCTACGCACCAAAGCTCTGGAACTCTGTAGATGACGAACTAAAATCTTTGAGTTTCTCTACAATTAATTCTTTCCACTTTTTGTTGCTTGCGCTGTTTAAATTTGCGGATTTTTTCATGTTTTTTTCTTTGTATCTTGTCTTGATTTGTAGTTTTGCTTAATCATATCAACAACAATTAGAGTATTTATATTAACTTTGTACTCCTGACCTTAGCTTATTTATCTTTATATTTATTGTCTAAAGGCCACCTGTCTCGATTAGCCCCTCTGGTTATATACAGAAGGCCTGCACTCATTAATTTGTAAACCTATTCTTTTTTGTAATATCTCTATTTAATATCCGAGTGTTAATAAATTTGTTGTTGTTGTTGTTTAATAAACAAATAAATATATAAATAAACTATAATTATTCATTATGCCCTGCAGATGTTTTAAATTATTGTAGTTTATACCTGAGAAACTCAACCATCGGAGTTTGGTAGAAACTAAGTTACTATTATCACTAGCCTTCATGTATATAGGAATTTTCAAGTCGTTTTCCATCAAACTGATCTGAGTTTAAAATTGTTTATGTTCAATATTGACAGGCACAATGGAGTCCCTTGAACAGCTGTACTTGAACGATAATGAAAATCTCCAATCGCTGCCCTACGAACTGGCGTTATGCGCCTCTCTCCAGATCATGAGCATCGAAAACTGCCCGTTAAACGAGTTCCCGGATGAGGTGGTGAATGGAGGACCATCACTGGTTATTCAGGTATTGACCGAATTTACTTACGTATAGCTGTTTTTATCCACTGAGTAGCAGTTAATTTTTACATTCACTTAATAACACAAAAAGGGATTAACGCCCCCATTAGGCGGTAAAAAGCTTCCTAGTATGTTTTATTCACCTGCGCGTTTAGTTGCACTTTGCTATATAAAAGCAAGGTAAATTTTGCTTGGTACTTAAGAACTTCTTAAGAAATCTTTAGTTTTTCCTAACTTGTCTTTATGTGCGCATATACTGCTGCTAATATAAGTGACATTGTACAATAATCAACATCAATTTCTTAATAACTTGCTTTTACAGTAATGATAAGCGAACTAAAAGTTTTATCGGAATATTTACCGATAGTTTGTTGTATAATTTGTTATTTTGTCCTAACGTTAACAGTGCATGAATAGTAAAGCATCTGCAATATGAAGCCCTGCATGATAGTCACATTCCACATATAAGCTACACCAACGTGTCTTCTGGCCAAGTGGTTGTCTTGGGAGTGCTCCGCTGAGAAACTGTTTTCAGGATCTGATTGCATTCCGCGATCAAGAGAACAAATATGTGTCGTTTGCCACATTTAATCAATTTTTAAGGTGTACCAGTCAATGGATGCATACCTAGTAGCCATCCCAATTTAACTGGAATTGTCTTCAAGTTGGGTATCCAGAACGCAATACATTGGTTCATTTCGATTTTGTGGATAATGTTTAGAATTTTGATCCATTTCAAAAGATTTACCAATTTAAGTTGAGTTCTGCTGTACATTCAACAATATCAAGTTTTCAAGCTCGGATATAATTTCTTAAATGTGCTTCTTTAAGAATGCTACAATCCATGAGCCTCTTGGGACCCAGCTGCGGTGCTGCCCAAGGATCCTAGATATGCTTGAGACATTCCTGATGATCTTGCTACATTGGATATCCTAAGAGTAATCTTCGCTAACTCATTCAACATGAAATTTAATCGGAAGGAAGTAACTACCTGTCATCAACGGTTGTTAATCATAATCTTTTATTCGATAATACTTGTGCTCTGACAAGCAATCAAATTGATTATTGGTTGATGTGCTCTTCATGGTAACTGAATTCACCCGATAAAAATGGACACTAACAAGCGTCTTACTTGGATAAACTTTTGAAACAGCGTTTACCTCGAAAACATCTCAAATAGCAATTAGGTAAATGAAACTATACATGTTTATATGTTTCAAGTTATCACTGAGCTTTAATGACAACACATGAAATAACAACTCTTAAACCTAACTGTTAAATAATTCAATAGTGAGCAGCAAGAAAGACACCACTCAGTTTATTCAATAGAACGGCTAATTTGATAGTAGTAACTTGTACGTTTTAGTTAGTTATACTGACACACGATGATACTGACAAACAAAGTATAACTTATCGTTGTGTTTTTCCTGCTTTCTACTGAGTCTTGGGAGAACGTTTCTGTAAGGTGATACGTAACTGCTGCAAAAGAGCTCGTGTGTTCGCTTGCTCACGGCTCAGGCAAACAATGCCTTGATTGATACAGTTCGAAAACTGAATGTACTGTAGACCTGTTTTATAATAATAATAATAATAAAATAATAATAATAATAACAATAATTTAATGCTTATGACATTGCCTTCCTCCTTTTCTATGCCAACTGCTGTTGTTTGAACCTGCGTTACTCGACGTCATAACTATCCGGCAACTACTAGACTAATAATAATAACAATAACAATATAATATTAACAATAATGATAATAATAATGATAACAATAACAATAATGGCTTTGTTGTAGAATTCGTTGAATTGGCTCTTCCCCTACAATTTACAACATAAAATTAAGTATACAACACTATAACATAAGAAAAGCTAGTAAGTCAGTAACTATCAAGTCAAAGAAAAAATCTTTTCAATTTTTGAATAATAACAAATACTATAATAAAAACAATAATAATAATGATAACAATAATGATAATAATAATGATAATAATAATAATAATATTAATAATAATAATAACAACAATAATAATCATCATCATCATCATAATCATAAAACTTGAGTTTATATTGCGCGTTTTACCTGGGGAGGTGTTAACTGGTCAAGCAATTAAAAGTAAAAACGAGTACTATAATAACTGAAATAGCGTTGAAGCTGTATCTTTTAAGACGTTGTATTTCGTGATCCAGTTAACACTCGAGCTTTTGCGAAATTTTTTTTCAGAAGAAAAGCTTTGACGTGTCAGCACTGTCAGATTCTTCCTCGCCTTGAGAGAATGGGAAGGGAGGGGTGAGGAGGAGGGGGGGCATGCTTTTTCAGTGGTTGTTTAGTACTTCATCCATGCAAAGAAAACGGGAGCCATATCCATATTAAAAACCCTTCTTATGCGCCAGGATTTAATCAGAGTGTTATAGTTCTAACTGGTGTGTCATAGCTAAGATCAAGATGGCTCAACTTAAGAGTATGATTCTCAATTGTAGGCACCGTTTTATCGTGGTATGTCTGAAATTAAAAGGGTCCTCAAAGTTTTATAGCTCTCACTGGTATCCACCGTTTATCGTAGAACCTGAGGTTGAGAGGGGCCCTTGTGTTGTTGTAACTCTCATTTGTGTGTACTGCTTTATCTTAGTTAGTACCTAAGATGAAAAGGGGCTTCGGAAGTGTTGTAACTTTCGTTTGTGTGCACTGTATTATCCTAGTACCTAAGATAAAGAGGGGCCATTAGGGTTTTGCAACTGTCATTTGTGTGCACTGCTTTATCCTAGTACCTGAGTTTAAGAGGTTCCCTCAAGGTGTTGTAACTCTCATCGGTATACACTGCTTTATCCTAGTACCTAAGATTAAGAGGTTCCCTCAAGGTGTTGTAACTCTCATCACTGCTTTATCCTAGTACCTAAGATTAAGAGATTCCCTCAAGGTGTTGTAACTCTCATTAGTATGCACTGCTTTATCCTAGTACCTAAGATTAAGAGGTTCCCTTAAGGTGTTGTAACTCTCATCACTACTTTATCCTAGTACCTAAGTTTAAGAGGTTCCCTCAAGGTGTTGTAACTCTCATTTGTATGCACTGCATTATCCTAGTACCTAAGATTAAGACGTTCCCTCAAGGTGTTGTAACTCTCATTAGTATGACTGCTTTATCCTAGTACCTAAGATTAAGAGAAGCCATCAGGGTTTTGTAACTTTCATTTGTATGCACTGCTTTATCCTAGTACCTAAGATTAAAAGGTTCCCTCAAGGTGTTGTAACTCTCATTAGTATGCACTGCTTTATCCTAGTACCTAAGGTTAAGAGGGCCATACCAAGGTATGATGGCAGGCCCTGAAGACTATGGGGCAAGAGGAGGAACTGCAGCAGAGTAAAAGTAAATCTTTTATTGTTAATGCTTTATCCGGGGACATTTTTTGATAAATTAATCTCTTTTTTGTTTATGTTAATGAATAAACAAGGATTGAGATAAAAATAAAGACAATTCTAAGATTAAAAATAACAAACTAAGAACTGCTGCAGTGGAACCATAGTAACCTAAGCCATCCCGAAATCTGCGTTACAAAAAGGTATACAAACAAGGAAACTTGCATCAATTCATAACAAGGAAATTGTATCAAAAGGTTTAAGAAATTTGAAGTTTCGCGAAGACGGTGATTTTTAATCGTTAATCTTACAAGTTCTATAGTGATTTACTTTTTGAACAGCTTAGTTCTGACTTAAGGTAAATTACATCGGCATGTGTGACAAAGTTTACCGTTCGTTGGGCTAAAACTTACGTGGGATGAACTCCGTAAGTTAAATGGTTTGCAAGTCCATTGAACAGGAGTCCTCTAACCAGGCGCTGAAATGTTTTACGTTTGATTTCTGTTGTTTGGATGAAATCTAACTATGTTGTTAGAACAATAAGGAAAATGAACGGGTGTCGTTATCAAGCTTCAACTTTAGGTCGGTTTCCAATTGCCCGCACAATTTTTTCCGGCCATAACTCTCCAAACTCCTGCAGTTTAGCCGACCAAAACGGGCAAAATGAGCGTCTCTGACCCATGAGCAGGGCAATTCTGGCCAGAACCAGCTCTGAGAACCCTGTGTTGTATTTCCATCATCATCGTCCTTTACTCCGGGATGGAGCCGAGGCCATCAACAAAGAGCTTCCATCTTAACGATTTGGGGCGGTCTATTCCAGGCTACTGGAATTGTAACCCTTTGCCGCCATCTCTTCTTCCATTCCCCTTCTCCGGGTATGTTTCGGCCTCCCCCGACTTTGCTTCCCTGCTTTGTGATGTTATCCTTAGGCTTCTATAGCATGTGCCCAATCCATGAACACTGCCTTCTACTGATAACACTCTTCACTGGTTCTTGGCCCGTTCTTTCCCAGAACTCTTCGTTCCTGATCTTTTCTGGCCACCGAAATCTAAGGGTTCTTCGAAGATATTTATTAATAGAAGCTTGGACTTTCCTGAGCATGCTCTTTGACGTCCTCCAAGTTTTTGTTATTGTCTTTGGCGTCAGAAGCTTCGGCAGAGTGGATTCCTTACGGGTTTGTTCACCGTGTGTCACTCTTGCTTTTCTTTCATAAGGCTCTTCCTATCCGAATTCGCGTTCGTAGTTACACACTGTTGGTGTTTCGGGAATCATTAGTAATCCACTTAGCGGGGGATTGGCCCACCAAGCTTCACCAGAGCCCCGTTGGCAAGCAGGCGTTACGTTTCTGGGTTTGGTCCTAAGAGGCCTTCATGGCAACCGTGACGACCCAGGTAGAATTATACCAACCTTACTTCTCCCTGTTTGGCAATCCCATTCTTTGCCTGCTTTCTACCTCCTACGACACGGACGAGGAGTTAGACTTTCGGAGGCATGTGTTCCAATTAAGAACTTCAAAAGCCGTTAGTTCTGCCAACAATCTCCGACTTTTCGTTATGGATGCACAGCGACAACCCTTGTTTTATCGTTGAGCGCGTGTACTGTGTGTAGCAGAACGGAGTCTTCGTGCCGTCGTTTGACAGCGTGCAAGAGGGAAAATTTCAGCTTATCCTCCAAGGATAAGAACGTACTATCAGTCAGCTTTAACGTTAAACATTGAAGCGTTAACTGCAGTCATAAATGTGCAATGCTTGCGGTTAAAAGATGTTTATCCCCTTTTGTAAGTGTAGGTACTATTTTAGTTTTCAAAATGAGTAACTGCATGTTATGCGGGAATTTCACGTCTTTTTTGAGGCAGGATTTCACTTTTTTATACTCTACGAATACAATGTAAATTTATCTTTATTTATTTACGTTTAATAGCTTGCCATATCGTGTTTGGACGTGAGGAAAGTGTTGAACAGCAGTAGAAGCAAATACATGTAATTAAGTTGAATATTGGCGAAAGGATGGGCAAAAATGTTAATAAACAAACACAATAAAACTTAGTGGGTTTTCTTAAAGATATGTTATGAACTGCTTATGTGTGTTGTGTTTGAATGTGTTGGTACATTGGTATGTTGTATACACGTATGTATGTGTGTACGTATGTATGTGTGTGTATGAATGTGTGTATGTATTTTGTAAGATTGTACATTTGTATGTAAAAGGGATGTATGTTTGTGTTTATGTATTTAGTATGTATGTATGTATGTATGTATGTTCGCACTTGTGTATGTAAATATACGTGTGTAATTGTGTATGTATGTACGTAAGTATACATTTAGTTGTGTTTCTAAGGCGTTAAAATTGTCTCAAACTGGCTAAAACTGAACTTGAAGTCCTAAAAGGTTTTAAAATTTGTTTGAAAACATTTGTCATTTCTCATGGTCAAAGGTTCGAAGATGGTATCAAGAGTTGCATGTAGAATTCCTTGTTTTATACCCAAACCATCTTCTGCATGATTGAACAGAACACATAAGCGACTTAGATTTGCCCGTATTGTACCTTCTGAATAAAAGCTTTAAGAAAAATTTTATGTCATATTTTCCAAATTCTGCTCTTAGAAGTCTTGAAAAGGTCTCAACTTTTTGGGAGTTGTTAGCTAGAGGACTCCTGATATAGCGTCCGTATATAAACCGGGGCTCTAACCATACAGCTTCATTGTTTCTTTCTAGTACTTGAGGTTGCGAGGCCCATACAAGGGAATGATGAGAGCCCCCCAGGAGGCTACATCCGGGAAAGTTCCAACATCAGATGTGTAAAGAGCCATAAGACTTCATCTGACAGAGATCAGTTGGTCGATATTTTTGAACCAAAGAACGTGTTCATTCATTAAGTATCGTGATTATCAATACTGTGAAATATCAGGCTATAAAATATAACTGGTGTATGCAACATAATGTAGGGGGAATATCCCTGCATTGATATACAATCAAGAGAAAATACTTGAAATGATACTAGAGATTTCATCAGCATGCTTTTCGTAGTGTAACAATTTAAGCGTCGGCTGTTTAGTATTTGGAAAGCAGTCGATCAATTTTAGTAGTCGCTAATGTTAGAAATAGTACAGGTATTTAGATAGTATCGCCCTTTTTATTAGACTGCAAAATATTTGTATGGCAGTGTTCGGTATTGAGACGGTTTCCTTGTGTTTTTCTGTTTACCTGTGCCACAAAAATTTGCAAAAGGATTTCTCATGTTTCGTCGCAGACTGCTGCTAGTTTATCAACACTTGCGCTGTCACTAACTATACCTTCTCCAACCTAGCTGCGACCAAGATACTGTTTTAAAATGTATTTTGAAAAACTAAAACAACACAACAATTTGGTGACCATGTTTCTCGTTGTGTCAAAATAGTTGGTATTAAGTTCCACCGGAGGATGTTCGAGTAAAAATAAAATTCTTGTACAGTTTTAGTCGCCACTTCAATTCTCCGATTGTTCAAGATGGCGAAAAACAATTTCAGAAAACTGTTTAAGCTTACAGTTCACTTCGGATTGGTTCAATACTTTAGGTGACAATTGTAGCTGTTGGCAAGAAATGTTTATTTTTTGGAAATTTCAAAAATTGTCGCAATATTGTGAACAAAAGGTTTCACCGCAATAGTTTTACAGTTTACAGAAACGCCGTGACAGCAGCTAACAGCATTCGAGAGCGTTCAATCGTTACATATGGGTGAGCGTTTTGCAATTTTCAGTGGCAAAGAATAACGCAAAAATTGTAGGCGCCGTCTTAATTTAAACCAAGTTATGGGCAATGAGGAAACAGTGACGTGAATTTGCCTTGGTGAACTGAATGGATATACTTAATTTTTTTACAATTTTACCGAGCTGGCAAGAATGTGTTTGAATTTATGAAAGATTTTTAGTTTCTAGACTCTTTTGCACCTGGTTTTTGTACTAAATGTAAGTATTATTGCATAACTGCCTCGAACATTTTTATCAAACATTAAATGTGATACATCTGCACAAAAAAAATGTAAAATCGATGCTAACATTTCTTTGAAGATCTTGAAATAAACGCCTATTTGCCTGTTACTGGAGACATTTACCAATTTACTCTAACCGAAAGCATTCGAAAGGCTTTTATTTGCCCCAAGAAAGGGAAATAAGGCGATTGACGTTTTTCTATTTTAGTGTATGGTGATCTTTGCTAGATCATTGCATTTGAATCAGTAAATTAGTATCGACTCGTTGAGGCAGCAAGTAATGAAATGGCAATTGGCTCGGTGTCTTTCATGATACCATTCTATCAACTGGTCTTTGGGTATTACGTAATACACCGTCCATATCCATAATAACGGCCATCCGAGAAAAGTCTGGTGCAAACAACCAAGAAATGGCTGTACAGGCTTCTTTTTAAAGCTTTTGCAAGTTTGCATCTTTCTAAAATAGCTCATGGGGTGCCATTTTCAAGGGAACAAAAGCCGAAGAATTTTTTTAGTGGCGTTCGCTTTTTTTTTAAAAGGCTGCATAACAACGCCAATTGCTGTTCTGCCTCGACCTGATGTCTGTGGCACCAGTCTTCTCTTGACCATACACCATAATGAGTTCGTTAAATAGCTTACTCGTTCGCTCAAACAAAGCACAATAGGCCCTTGGCAGCTAGAGGTCACTCGGTATAAAATCCGACATACTGGAGCGCAAAACATTTGACAAGACTCCATTTGGAAACAAGAGGCTGTATTAACAGTCTAACTCGGCCCGTACCTTTTAAGCTTAGTGATTTCCGCTGAAGAAATACCTTAAAATATAACTTATCAGTCTAATGCACATGTTAGTAATTGCTGCCGAGCGGAGCACGTCAGGTAACTACTCGTAACATGGCAGAAAATTTCTCGACCCGTTGTTCGGCGCCACAGCTACTTCATAGTAGACTACAATTGTCATTTCAGAGACTGCCACTTCGTACATGACCAACGAATCGTTACTGTTTTCATTTTCCATCTTAAGTATTCGTCAGATACATCGATTATTTCGGCACTTCTGACAAAGTCATGTCAATAGCTCTTTTCGCGGCCTACACACAACACGTTGGCATGCATGCTTGCGTCCTTTCACTCTGTCAAACCTGCACTTAATAATGGCCACCGCTTGGGAATACATTTTTGGCGGCTTTTAAAACGGAGACCAGTTGACAATAACAAAGTATGGAAGGGGTCAAATGTTCACTTTTACTAGTAATAAAGCTCAGGCCGTCCACCCTAAAAATATGCAAAAGTTTACGCAGCACTTTGCTGACGGGTCGTTACTGCTAGTTAGTATCTTAAATAATGAAGCAAGTTTGAAATGTTTCATTCTATAGCATTTCAGTAAACTTAAAACATGCTTGTTCTGGCAGATATTTTTTTTACTTCTGAATTGGGCCTGAGCTCTAATAAACGACGCGGAAGGACTGTTAACTAATTTGCATATTCAGCGCGGTTGTAACGTTTACATGTTCGTTTCTCTTCAGTCAAGAGATTAAAGCAACGATTCTTCTTTTTACACACACTCTTGGTAAGTACTGATCGTTTTTAATAAGTTAGCTTTACAAATTACTAAAAACCCATTCGTTTACTTGTTGAATACCGGCACATTCAACATCACACGTGCGAGTTGCCCCGTATTATAATTATCCATTCCCCAGCTACTTTGCTGTTCCATCTTTAAAACATGAAGTTTCTCTACCGTACTTTTTCGAAGAAAGAAGAATTTCTTGACAGGTGCTTTTAATAAATACCATAAGTTGACTCAGTGTCTGTCTTACAAGTTCCATGTCCCCACGAAGAACGAGAGGAGAGAGAGACCTCTGCACGCTTCTCACCGATCGTTTTAACTCACCGCCGTCCAGAAATCTGTACTTAGCAGGCAAATTTGGAACTGGTTTGACTGCTTTGTAGCCAGGCAACTATTACAGCCGCTGAACGATTACGAATCTGCGATGCTTGTTGCCAGGTGACTGAAAAATACCGCTGCTTTGGTTATGCGCCCTTAGATCTTAATGTAAATGACGTGTTGTTTACAAATTCTCGCGCATGCGTGAGGTAGAGTCGGTGGGAAGCGTGCAGAGCTCTCTCTTTCCTCTCGTTCTTCGTTGGGACATGAGAGATCTCTGCTCGCACGGTAACCTTTTTAAAAACGTTCTAGAATTTAAGCAATTTATTTGTGCTTGCAAGGAACTGTCAAATATCACTATTATTTTACTAAATAATTCATGCATCATAATCATTTGTTTAATCAAAACTCCCCACACAGTACTGAAGAAAGTGTGTTCTGTGCCGTTTTCTATCAATGAAGGTCTGGAGTTACTGTCAAATGGCTTACATATGCCTTATATGTGAGCCATTTGACAGTAACTTACTGTCTGTGATGGGGCTTTCTGACAGTATTCATAGACTTTCTGAGAAGGCTTTATCGCAAGTAAGTCTCTTAATGCCCTTGTCAAATGAAACCCCCCAACCTCTGGGAAATACCAGAGAAGTAATGGGACATAATCATGTATATGGTTTGTTTTGTTTTTGAAACATTGAATGGCAAAGTATTTAGACGATGGTCAAGTATACAGTTCCAGTGGAAAACACCCACATGGACCAAAAAAGAAAATTAACTTTGGTACTCATCAAGAGCCACGCTAAGGACCAGGGATGTAGCATCAAATGGTCTCTGGTGACCCAGGAAAAAGTTAAGAAGTTACAATGTTCAAATGTTACTTCTCCACTATTTTTCAGGGGTTGAGGATCAGGATTTCAATTGACTACTGCATAACTGACCATAATGATATTTGCTTTGGGATGGGGGATTTGAACACTGTTCCAGTTCAAAATATTCAAGTTCCAAACTTAGTTTTATATTTCAATATCACTTAGAACTTGCACACTCTGATCATTTGGTAAAAAAGTATGTACATTTATTCATCCCTATTCACTTTTTAGTTTCATGCTTTTTTTTTACTTATAGACATGTCAGTTTAAGTTGGAGGGGAAGGGGGGTAGATGCAGAGTGGAGAAGAAATGAAATTTTTCAGAGCAGATTGAAAAATTTGGGACCCCCCTCCCCCCTTCAAAGTGAGAGATTTTGAGGACCCCCTCATCCCAGGTAGGCATGTTTCTGTATCTGTCTGCATACCTGACAAGTTGCCAAATTGTCTTCGACTATTGCAAACGAGTGATCAATTAAATTTTGACCCCATGTGGTTGGAACACTGTATAGTATGACTTTGTATAACTCACCTGACCCCTTGCTTAACTTACGAGGTGGTAGTTCAGATACTACCTTTTGCTTTTTTTGTTTTTTTGCTTAGTTACTCACTTTACTTAGTCTTTATAAGTCACACAAACATCCTCTAGGTATTAGTTTTCTACAACCACATAACTTTTTAGCACAACCCAGATACAATGCCCCCTGCCAGCACACATGTAATATTTATTATGTCCCCATATGAAATTTGCACACATACCTTGGGACCAGAAAATAACAATAGAATAAAACACTTAATTTTTCAAGCTCATTATATACAACTACATATAAAAAATATATAACCTTATCCCCCTATAGATTTGTGTGTTTGCAACTGCTTAATACATGTTATTGAACACACAATGGTTACATAAAAAACCGATCCAAGAGATCAAGGTCCAGTTAATTGCAAATAACCAAACCAAAACACTATTCTGCATATTTTTGGACCCCCTTGCTACTCCTTTAAAAAAAATTGGGACCCCTTACTTTCTCCTCCACCTCCCCTGCCCCCTTCCAACTTAAATTCTGACAGGTCACTTATTATTTTAATAGTGATATTCACTTGTTGGGTTTATACTATTTCAAATATTTTAAATTTTGTTCCCCTCAGTGTTTGTTCCTAGTGAATAATATCCATCCAACACTTTGTGGCTTGGTAGAATCGTAGGTGGAATTGTATTCCACTTTTTCCTGCCATTTTGGGGAACAATTATTAATTATTGGTTTCTCATCAATTTTTTGCATCTCAAAATTGCTGCAATATGAAAAGTCTATTTTGCTGCAATCTTTCATTCGGAGCAGAGCCAAACGACTGATGATTTTTGATGTACAAGTATTGTTGTAAGTAATTTGGTGCAATACATCTTCTAAGCCTTTTCATATAAATTTAATAGTAAATTAAGCAAATGAATGTTTGCATTATTGATTGGCTGCTTAAAGAATCTTTATGCTAAAAACAAAATTTAAATAATCACAAATTTGCAAAATTCGGATAAAAAATTGCAGTCTGATTTTTTTAAATTTTACCCTCAAATAGCTTTGTTGGAAAATACTTGGTAATGTCAACTTGTATGTTATTGAATACTTAAAGTTCCAGCTTTTACTTTCTGTTTCTGCAAGAACATCTAAAGAGTTACAGTAGCCAATTGAACAGCCAAAAATTTTATGCACAATGATTTCAAATCAGACTGATTTTTGTGTGCACAAATCCTAAAGCTGAAAGGCTTCACACAAGAACGATAATTTTATTGCTTTAATTTATTCTTGTTATTATAAGCAAAAACAATTACTGCAAATAGACATGCACAGTATCTGTTAAAATCTGTTCCACTCAAAAACAAAATATCTTGTAAATTAGTTCCAACCAAAAAAACATTCTTTTAGTTCATGCAATCTAACTTCCAAGCATTTTAGTTTGTGAATTTTTTTTGGGATTTTAGTAAGTACTGACACCTAACCTAACCTCCTTGTAAAAAACTGTATTAAGTAAGAAAAACTGACTATTGACTACATTTTTGAACTTTTGTAGAAAAGATAATACTTCTGGTTTTTTTTTTACTTTGCCATTTGACAAGGATTTTAAGACAAGGTATTCATTGATTTGTAAAAAAAATACCTTTTTAATAAAGAGATAATGTGCAAATTTTAAATATTATAACTTATAGTGCGTAAAAACACGGACTTTCGATTAGTCTTTACTTCAACGCTTCTGATTAGAATTGAAAAAATTGCTATCAACTGAAAACTATTTCAAAGATTTTAATATGAGCATCAATAAGGGCTGATTTCTTTCAAAGGTTTCTAGTCGAAACTTTCCGTCAAAGATGATAGTAATTTTACAGATTTCCACTGGAACACAAGATTTTTCTGAACTTTGATAATGAAAAACAGGCATTTACGTCCACTACGGTGATTTGGAACATTTAATTCAACTCTTTAGAGCACAGTAAAACATTCCACAGCACAGTAAAACATTCCA
>JAOBRG010050673.1:5725-21885 GCA_027574985.1 Umimayanthus nakama | reverse complement strand
ATGCACACCCATTTAGAACCATATAAAGAGCCATTTAAATGGAGAGCTGTCAATAATACATCAGCCAACCTAATTTTATTTTCAGTTGGCAAACCTCTTACCCAGCCACCAACATCCTCACTCAGCTGATTTATTCAATAATAATAATAACACTTTATTTAGGTACATGTAGCCACAACAAGCAGCTCCACAATCAAGACTCCCAATTCCCCCTTCAGCCCCAGCAGTCCAGACAAGGCATACTCTCCCAGTACCCCAGGGGGGAATATCATTGGTAAACTCCAAGAACTAGCAGTGAATAACAGCTGGACTCCACCAGAGTACGACTTGGTACAGGAAACTGGCCAATCACATGACAAGACTTTTGTAATGGAATGCAAGGTAAACAGTCCAATACATGCCCTGGAATTGTATTTGCATTGTCAAATTATTCTTTTTATAGAAAAACCTTCGATTTTTGTGGTTAAAGATTTTACTGATTCAAAGACTCCATTCCTTACATGTATGTTCTTTCATATCCATTGCAAACCGAGCAACAAATTTTGCAGTGGTAGGTCCAAGCCCAGAGAGCCCACACAACGCAATAATTAAAATTAGGAAACTGGAGTTTTACTTAGGATGATAGAATGCCATTCAGTTGACACTGACATCCTTAGGAGGTACCAATTTGTTCTGTGAAAATGTAAAAAACTGACTATATTGAACACCCTCAAATCCTTAAGAGGTACCAATTTGTTCTGTAAAAATGTAAAATACTGACTATATTGAACACCCTCAAATGCTTAAGAGGTACCAATATGTTCTGTGAACATGTAAAATACTGACTATATTTCGAACACCCTCAAATCCCAGTATTATTATTTAATAACTCCAGACCTGAGAGGTATAATGTGTCATATCAGATGTCCAGCATGCCTGTTTTTGTTTGTAGTTTCATTTGATTGAAAAAATAAAAGTACTTTAACTTAACTTAAACTACACTTATGTTTTACTAAATGCTGCAAAAGTAATTATACAGAATTAGAGTTCTACATGCAGCTGGCGATGTAACTGAAAGTGATTTCAAGTTAACATCGAACCTCTAGCTACAAAAGTTTTTCACTGCAGGTTTGTACATGTGTGCAGTACTAAAGATAGCTATGCAAAGGGACCAGTGGACCCTTGTTAGATAGATTTTTAGAAACACTTTTATTTTGTCTTTGTTATGCACAGCAAGCTCTGTTGAGTTTTTGAGTGAACTTGTAGAATTTTATTGGCTTCTGAAACAGATTGAAGACTGGATTGCACAAGGTTTGGGTAAAAACAAGAAAGCTGCCAAACGATTGGCTGCCGAGAAGATGTTCAGCATGCTGCAGGAGAAACGAAAGTTAAGGGTGAGTGGTTGCGAACACTGAACACTTTCAAAAACTGCCATATTAAAGACTTCTACCGTTTGTGAGTGTGGTTGGCTTGGTTGGCTCCAGCCCCAGGAGAGGGGTTTGGGGGGGGGGGGGGGGGGGGGAAAAACATGAATTATGTCACCTACAGTTCTACTCAAATTGCTACTCTAAAAAAGCAATCCTGGAATACCGATATAAACCATAAAAGGAGTGAAATGCTGTTTTTGTCATCCTTGTCAGTAATAAAGTTGATATTTATCTAATCGATTGCCCAAGAATACTGGAAACTTATATTTTTACCTCGGAAGATATGATAAAAGGGTTTTTAAATTGTGTCATTTAGATACCCACTTGTGAGACCAGTCAGCCTGATACTGTATGTTCGAGTTTGTCTTGTTCAAACTTGTTTAAACAACAAATTAGCAAATAAAGTTTTTAGCTGGCATTCACAAAGCAATACAGTGGTCACAAGTGATCACCAGTCACAAGCTTGTTTGAACAATCCTGCAGGGCCGTAACCAGACACAAAATTAAAGGGGGGGGGGGGGGCATTTTCAAGAATCAAGAATTTGCTACAGACGCTTTTTAGCTCTTTTTGAGACAAAATTTACAAAAAATTACTTCCGGCCCCAAATTTAGGGGGGGCATTTCCCCCCCTGCCTGACGCTGGTTACGGCCATGCCCTGGATTGGTATTTTCTCCTCTTAGGAGTGCCCCAGGTACCAACCCAGGGTGGGATTTTACCACCTCCAACATTGGGGAGTTTCTAGATATCAACCCTTTGTAATGTTTCTAATCATGGATACTTTTGAGGCTTTCTAGGGTATAGACTAAAAAGTACGTGTGTATAAGTCAAGCTAGTTCGCATTTGAGACAGGTGATAAGAGTTTACATAACTAAGCAAGTGAAGTTCAGAAGCTGATTATTTAGTTCTGTGGAACGTGCATGTATATCAGCCAGTACTGTGGACAAGCCACGGAGTTTTGTTAATTTTCAGCATACCCAATATGTGGTTTAATTTGTCTGTTGTGTTGTCGCCCATTGATCCCGCGTTCAATCGCATAACATACAACCTGTTTCCAGACCTAAACTCATAACACAGCTCTGTAACTTTCTTGCTCAAAATATATTTCCGTCTCGTTTAGTCCCAGGTCCCAGGACTGGACATTGACAGTGGGTCTCCATCGACATCTGCTAACGCAAAGCGTCCCACTTCTCCCAAGAGATCCCTCACTGCAGGAAGCTCTACTGACGTCTCACGACAAGCAAAACAGCACAAGCCCGACTTCCTTGCCAGTTATCTTTATAGTGAGACCTTTGATGAACACTCCAATGATGAAGATGATTTTCTCATCGACTTGAACTCCTTTTCCTATCCTGACAGGAGTGACTCACTTCCTAATATCCCACAGGACGAGACACTCTGCAACTCTTTGAGTGAACGAGCAGAGAAGAGTGGTTTCAAAGTTGAATATTTGGATCTTAAAGAAAAGGCCTATAGTGGTAGTTTCCAGTGTTTTGTGAGGCTGTCGACTGACCCCATCGCTGTGTTATGTGGCTCGGGTGTCACTAAGGGGGCTGCCCATGCAGCAGCTGCGTTTAACGCTCTGCAATATCTGGATATAATTCCTGCTTCGTGAGGTGCTTGGTGTGCAAGTCAAATCTAAACGCGAACACTCCCACCCCACCCCTGGCCAAGGTAAACTCCTGGCATTTGACCTCAGTCGAGCTCATACAGCCGGGCATTTGACACCGAAAACAGATTTCACACACAGTACAAGTTTACGTCTTCAAAATGAACGAGTGTGACAAAAAGTACCGGTTCCTTTTCTTTTCGGCTTGGCGGGAAATTAAATACGAAATTATATCAAACATCGCAAGGTCAAAGTTAATTCAGTTTGCATATAAGCCCGACTCTAGAACATGTATTCTAATAAAAAAAAGCAAATTTTTTGGGCAAAATAGTTGAAACACATAAATATACATTAACATGCCCTCCTCCTCCCACCACATGCAATGTGGTTGTTTGCTTTCCGTTGCTGTTTAGACCATCATAATTGGGGAGGTTGGGAGGTGGAGAGACGGTTGATCAGTGCACGTTGGCACCAAGTTTTCCAACTCTTTTCGTCCAAGAACGTAGCTTTGCCAAGTACAACAAGGTAAAGTTTCAACCAGCATCTTGCTTTTACAAGCTGGTTGATAACTTGTAGGGCCGGGCATTTGGCCCCCGAAGTAGCGACCGACAGAAGTAGGAAATTTAACAGCAACTTTCTTAATTCAAATGTGCGGGGGTTTACCTATAGGTGGATGTTCGCGTTTGGATTTGATCCGCACATAATTTATACAAGTGAAGTAGAATCTAAGTATTAAGTTAAAGACTGTTGCCGCTTTTGTGCAGTGAAGCTTTGTTTACAGGATGAATAGACCTAATACAGTTCAACCTCCTAGGTCTCGTTTTTGTTTACGCTCTTCGTTTGAATTGCTGATTTGTGTCTTTACTTCTCCCGTGAAGAAGGAAGGATTTTTTAGCATTTCAGCAGTTTTTAAAAAACTTGCGTGAAAAAATTTCTAACTTCGCTGGTGGCTGTGTACGAGTGATTTGATTTTGACTTTGTTTTACCCAAGTTATTCATTTTTGAGGACTGCTAGTGTCGCTTGTACCTCCATCACACATAAGAAAAGTAAGTAATGAATATACATGTATATGATTATGAAGACCAAAAGATTGTAAAAATGTGTAAGCTGAAGAAACAAATTATTCTAGATAAAATCTTAGAGTCACTTTTTTTAAGAATAGCAAGCTAAGTATCTCTGTAGTTCTGCACGGAGTTCCTCTGATACATTAGTCACGAGGTTATAGGTCGTTAAGGTGGAGAAGGTCGCCCTTCGGCCTTAGTCCCTTGTCAAGGTTTCATATTAAAAACACTCGACTACAGTCCACAACACCGGCTTTAGCTTTTCCCATCGACTACTGTGTGTGAGTTATTTTGAATCCAGCCGAAAGAACGCCGAGGAACTTGCACTACAGGCAGTTCCTATTTTTCTCTTGAGTTCGTCGAGCCGCGGAAGCCGGCGGCTTGGCGTCCCGTTCATGACGGTGTGGCAAAAGTAAGTTGCCCAAAGTTGAACCCTCGAACAGATTGGGGGTTGAACCCGGGATGTTCTGGTTGGTAGTCAAAAATCTTACCAACTGTGCCAAACTCGTACACTCAGCATGTTGTCATGCAGATATTTCAGGGTAATGTGTAATTGTTAACACAAAAAATGACATCATGAAGGAGCGCAAAGCAACTTTTAGCGTAACGTTTGTAATGGCAACGCTTTTGTGAGCTGGTAGCGACCTTTACAAGAAGCTGTATTAACAGCCCAACTCGGCCCGCCTTGTTGTATGCTTAGTAATTGTTCTTAAACTGACTGAAGCAACTTCTGCTCCGCGATCCGTTGAAGGGCTAAGGCTTGTAACTCATTGAAACGTCAACTACACATAAAAAACATACCGTATAACATAACTGTTGTACATAATCGAGAGATAATTAAATGGGACAAATTAAAATAACTGAAAATAATTTATTTGCTTACGTTGCGTCGTGCATTGTACTGTTAAGTATTTATCAATAATCATTCATAGAATGAATACATTTGGAAGCAAAGAGTTTTACCCTTTCAGCCCCAGCGAATTTGCAAGCATGTATCTTCTCCTTGCATCATAAACAAAAATTAAGTTAAATGGCCATGAGAATAAAAAAGTTGATCCCACACAGCAAACTTTCTAAGATGAACAGCCAAGCTCTTACAACTTGTTACGAAGGAAACTGCAGAGATACTTCAGGAAAATTTAGCAACACGCCGTATATCGTGTTTCGGGCTTAAAGGGTTAATAAGTAACAAGAAAACGGGCTGGAGGCTAGTTTACACATAAGGTCAATATTCTAAATCATATTTTCATGTCAAGTCGCTCTCACGCTTCGCTGTATTCCTCAACTTGTAGCTAGTGCTAATCTTAAAACAACTTTTAAAAAACATGTATGCCGTATCGAGAAATCATACCAACTAGATATGAAACCAAAAGGCAAACTACAAACTAAACCGACCCGAATGAAAACAGTGAACTGTAATCGAACATCGCTTTGAGGTTCAGTTTTTTTTTCAGTTTATTTTCGTATCGCATGTGCATCAGGCCCCCACTGACCACTGTACTAAAACGCGTGGATGAACTTAACACAAGTTTAATAGCACGCCTCAAATTACCGAGAAAAATCGATTGTAATCAAATCTCGACAACAACAAAAAAATCTAAGAAGACCCGTTTCGAATCCTCAACTCAGCTTCCTATGGGCCAAGTAATAAACTTGCACATGCGCAACACCGAACACGATGCTGCACTGATGAATGTTAACCGAGAAAAAAAACTATTTCTATGATCTTGTGCAAGGTATCCAAAACAAAAGTTCTTCGCCTTTCTTCAGCCTCAGTTTTTATTCTTAGCATGTTCTTAATTTTGAGCATTTTTCAGCCTCATGTTTTTATTAAAAAGGTTTTTGTAAATAAAAAGAGTACAAAGACCAAAGAAGTTTTGAGAAACCGTAATTTAAAAGGCCAATGCAAACGGACGCAACATTGTTGGGCCCAACTTGTTGCGTATAGTTTGAAAAAGGTCAAACTCAGTTAGTCTTATGCAAATGGACGCGACATTGTTGGTCAAAAACTCCCGACTACAAGTGACTTGTTGCGTTCGTTTGCATGGGCCTTTCTGAAAGACCCATTATTTGTTGCGACCGCTCCTCATAGCAGCACGTGCACCTGCAATGTTTATGTTTCGCACCTGGTAAAACACTTCGCACTTCTTTATTGTTCAAAAGATCATGTTAATTGATTTTTAAATATTATCATAATTTCTTGGTCTTAAAACACTGAACTCTTTGTTTGAAGTGTTTTCACTTCGATGACGTTTTTTGGCCTTTCACTTGATCTACGATATCAGGTTTTATCGAGCGAAATTTCTGCATGATAGATTTTCGGCTCAGTAAACAGACGTATTGATACTAACAACTCTGAGTTTTACGTACTATAAAACGAATTTAGCTGAGCAAGATACAATGGAAGATTTAACTCAAAGAATTCGCCATGACGAGGAGTATTACGTCGCAAAGATGAATCTTCGTCATGACAAGGATTTGAAGAAACAGATTAGACGTCTTAATCGAGAGAAAGAACTGCGAGGGAAAACGATGGAGGTCGATCAAAAGCCATATGAAGAGAAATTGCGAAAACTTAGTGCTAGAGTTGAGGAAATTGAACAGTTATCAAGAGACATTAGTGATTCGGCTTCTGGCTGTGGAGTTCCGAGTTGCGAGGACAGCTTATTGAAAGATCTTACGCGTAAGTCAATGGTGACACGCGCAGGTTACTCATATGCCAAGAGTTTGTTGAAGAACGCCGAGCCTTTGGTTAAACGGCCCCTTCAGTGGGGAATTAACCCTTCGATTTCAACTTTGAAGTATTCAAGCACTGCTGATCCTATCTCGGTGACCGCACAAACGAGCGACTACGGCGTGCTGAGTTCAATTTCGCTTATACCGCACGTAAAAGGAAAGTCACTTTCACTCAAACATAAGTATGGTGACTTTGAAACAGAACAGCAGCGAAAACCGCGGCATTTGCCACCTCTAAGGACAAAAATTATATTTGATAAGAAAAAGCAAACTCTGAGTTCTGTTCGTAGTTATCATTGGAAACCAAAGGGTTCAGTTAATGTCAAGGAAAACCGCGTTACAGCAAACCAGCCGTCGGCATGTATCCTAACTCGTGAAAAACCGATTGATGTTCGCGAGTGTAAAGGCTCCAAAGAAAAACCGGCCTTAGCTGAGACAGTACAAAAAGTCAGAGAGACGCTACATAATGGAACTGACGTTCCTAGAATTGTCGCAGATTTGGACGGAAAAGATAACAAGGAAAGTCATACAAAAGCAGATGAACTCGAAGACAAATCTACGCAAAAGCCGAGTATATTCGTGACGGAGTCCAGCTTTCCGTCTTATGACTTGACCGAGTTAAGACGCAACTCAGATGCGTTTGATCTAGTTATGAAGAAGAAAAGAGACACACACATGAACAACAGTTTTTCAAAATGCAAGTTGCTGCTTCAGCGGCCGAGGCGATACTCTCTTTAGTGTCTTTTAAGTTTTTACATAGCACGGGAATGTTCACTTCATTGAAACTTGATACTGACACTGCACTGATGTCGCATAACCGTAGGGGTATCCATAAATAGCACTGGAGTTAGTTATGGGGTCAGGACGAGGTCAAGCTGCTGATTATTCTACTGAGTATTGATATGAAAATGCCTTTGTTTCTGCAGCCGAAGTTCCAGTGTGACGTTGTCTTGAAAATGCCGACTTTGAGCTGACAGAAATTCATAAACACCTTATATAAAACAATGACAGAGACATGAAAATGTCCAATGGTTACGTCCGAAAGGCGAAACTGGAAAAGCATAGGGCATAGGCAGAATGTAGACAAACTAACTTTGATTTTGTCACTATTACACAACTCTAATTATGTTTTGTTTCATGTGCCGGGGAATCTCGCAGGGGAAATGTAGTTTGTGTTAATCGTCCGTTTATATGCTTTTCCGGTAGTCGGTCGCGTTCTTTCGTTTTCATTGTGCATAAAACAGTGCAAGTTTCTCATTTCAGCCGCATTTATGTCCGAGCTTACGATGATGTCGCACTTCATCACAAGTTAACCAGGGTACTAAGGTACACACCATCAGGTGGGAGAAACATAGCGTTATTCCTCTCCCTTCTCCCCCCCCTCCTCCATACCCCCAGAAAAGGTTTGCAGAATAGAGAAATACCAAACGGCAATTCAAAGGTTCATTTCTAAGCCGGTAGCGTTTCACCATGCTCCTCCTAGCTACATTCTCAACCCCAAAGTCCACGTTTCACCCGACACTCGGTCAAAGGTTTTTTGACACACGCAGCTCCTAGGCGCAGGAGAAACAGTGAAACCGCCCATGGAATTGGAAATGCATCAACACCATTCGCATTAAACACGAAAATATACCCGCAGCTCCTAGGCGCAGGAGAATTGGGATCTGAACAGTGAAACCGCCCATGGAATTGGAAATGCATCAACACCATTCGCATTAAACACGAAAATATACCCGTTACCATGCTATCTGTCGGTGCACACACCATAGGCATTTATAGGGCTGACCAGTGACCCAGAGTGGAGGGGCTGAAAACACTTTTTCTCAGTAACTCTTTATAATTTTAAAAAAAGTGGTAATAGTGGTGGTGGTGGGGATGGGGGAGTAAAGCCCCCTCAGCCTTAGCCCCCTCCCCCTGCCGGCCCTGTCAGGGAATGGATCACTGGAAAGAAACTACGCCAGAACATGATTCTACGCCCAGATATAAGCGTTTCGTGACAGCTGGAAACCAAATCGTTTTAAGTTCTTCTTTATTTTATTTTAATAGCAGCTTTGCTCAAAACAATTTAGGTAAGAGAACCTTTTGAAAAGTTACCATCATAAATCGGAACCTTATTATATGGCCGACTGATTTCGCGCGCAGTGATTGGTCAACTTCAGGACCGTAGGTAGACATACGGACCTCTAGCTCTTGATTGACAGTCAAAACGTCAAATGATTTCGTTCTTATCCCGGAATAATCAACAAAGCCACATAATAAACATCTTTAATATTAGCCTCGTTTGCACGGTCGGTACCCTCGGGGTTTTTTCCTTCCTTGTTTTCATGGCCCGCGCGCTTAGCGCTTGGGCTATAAAAGGAAGGAAAAACCTCGGTCCATAACTTGAAGTACGGAAATAGAAGTACCCTGGTTGGGTCTGATAACGTAGTTTTATTTTTATTTTAAGCACCCCACTTACATTTTACTTTAGTCTTGGTGTTACGCGACCAAACAAGGTCCTCTCGGGGGAGAGTAGAGCCTGAAAACGAGGTTGGCGTAAAGTTTGGAGAAATCTTCAAGCTGGCGTGCTACGTGTAAAATCGCTTCTACTTGCCAGAAGAAAGTCGTTACAGGGTTCGCAAACCTTCATAGTTTTGAAAATCTGGGCTATTCCAGAAATTCTCGGAATTTCTAGTAACTCCACGAAATTCCAAGAAGAGTACCTGTCCTTTTTTGGAATTCAAACATCGTTCTTAAGCAGCAAGTTTCAAATAAATACAAGATCGCCATAATTATTACAACAGTAGCACCCGATCACAACACATCCAGGCTCAAGTGAGAACATGTCCAACTTTTTATTTCTTGCGGTTTTCTGCCCGGGTTCGTGGCTGTCTCCTCGACACCTGGGACTGACCTGCCACTCCCAACAATTGGGTTTTTACGGTATTCATGCCCAGCTGTTAAGTGACCATTATATTTTACTCTTGTCGAGTCCAAATTCTTTGATAAACTCTGTCAGCTCGCTCTCGAACCATGTGGCTCGGTTCCTGTAAAGCAAACAAGTATTGTACTTCAGTGTTGTGGAACTCTTTCGAATGGCATAAGGTGTTCCACAAACTACGAATCAAGACGATAAAACGCTTATGTGGCCACACCATGGCAGGGCCTCTGCAAGAAGATCAAGAATAGAAGAGCTACCACATGACCACAGCCAGTGCTGGGCAAGTGTGAGGGTGGGCTATGGGAAAAATAGGTACCCTTTAGATATAGGATAGGCACCAACGAAGTCGTGTAGTTAACTTGAAAACCAACGCAACTCCCCTTCCTCGCTTTCCGCCCCCTCCCTTCCCTGAGGCTGAACTAGTTGCAGCCCTTAGCTTCTGCATAGTACAACCTCAAGCCATATGATAAAAGCAATATACGTGCCCAAGATGTGTTTGTTGGTTTTCGGCCATGTCAATGGCAGAAACGGTCTTTCCAACTTACAAGTTTTCTTATTGCCTCTTGTTACAACGAATTTCAGTATACGTGGGCGCGACCACAGGCAAACTTACCTCATCACTTTAGCTTTGTTCTCAAGCTCTTCTAGTCTGGTTATTTCGCTACTAAGCTCCAAAATCTCGTCTTCCAGTGTTTCCTTGGCACTTGTCACTAACGACGAGAACTGAGCAAATGTCGACGATAACTGCCTGAAAGGGTTTTTTTGGTTAACTCTTGTGTGGAAAGGTTTTTTTTGGTTAACTCTTTGCACATGTCTGCAAACGGGTACAATCACCCCAAGAGTCTACCCGCACAGGATTTTAATTGGAATCTGAAACTCTACTTTCCCCCTCCCCCGAAATAAAAAAATAACCCAAAAAAGCTAGACGAGTTGTTGCAGCGTTGTATCACAGTGTTTTTCATATCCGACCTGAAGAAACAACCCCATCCTAACTTCTCCCAGAAATACCTAAGCAAAAGTTACCAGTGGCAAGCGAATGGCGCGAAAAAGCAAAAAAAAATCTAAGTATGCAAAATTATGTTCCAAGGTATACGGATGAAAAAAAGACGATTTCAAAGATTTTCACAAAATCAATACAGTTTTAGGTAATTTAAATAGAAGAGGGTCATGAGTTTTAGTATCTTTAAATGTAATGCTGCACCTGTAAAGAAGAACTATTTCTTCTACGTCGGCAAGAGCCAGTAAAATGTTTGTACTTACTGTTGTATCTGAGAGCTGCAGTTTGAGCTGGTTACGCTGACAATCAGCTGTAGTTTTTCTGAAGCATACTCAACGAATTGTTTCTTGAAAGCTCTCTCCCTTGCTGTGTTCGTCCACCGCAACCGCTCAAACAGATACAGCCCCGTGTACAAGCCGCCAACACATACGATCAGCTTCCACCCCACTGTCCGCCACACCTGCGGATGGCACAGAAAATCGTCTCTGGAACTTAACTAGCAACAACTGGTTGATTTCTTAACTGGCTGCTGCTACTGCGTGTGTGTGTATTTGTGTGCGCGCTTGTGTTAACGACTGAATCGAATACGTATATGAATACTGTGCAATTACACTACATTACATTACAATACAAATAACACCATAAATATACAACACTATGATAAAATAAAATGAAGTAATATAAAGTACAAAGTACAGGGTTCGTACGTCTTCAGAAATTCAAAAATCCAGGGTTTTCCAGGGCCTTTTTTACGTTTTTTCCAGGCTTTTTCCAGGGCCATTGAAGCCCGAAATGAAAACAACGTTCACAACGAACTGTTTAAAATAACGTTCAAAAGGTGATGTAATCATTGTAAAACAATAATGTGCTCCAAAGTGTACATTATTTCGATACTATACAGTAGTTTCTAACATAAAATGATGTTTTGAAATGATAAGAAAAATACAATATCGATTGTTATTTGTTCTGAAATCAACAAAATGCATCATTTCGTGAATTTATTTTTTCAATAAAATTCTGCGAGGTTTTCCCGGGGCTTAAATAAAAAATTTCCAGGGCTTTTCCAGGGTTTCCAGGGGTTTCAAGGGCCTCAAAAATTTTCCAGGGTTTTCCAGGATTTCCAGGGCCCGTGCGAACCCTGAAAGTAACACAACATAATACAATACAATACTATACAATATAAGATACAACTGAATACACTACAAAACAACACAATACAACACAACACAACACCGATTCAACTCAGAACAACACAACACACAACCAAGCCCAGTGCAGCCCACCCATGCAGCTCAACAAATCATAGCAAGGTAAAGAACAAGTTCGGGTTTCATAGTTGCTAAAGAAAAGAGAGGATGATAAGAAGAAAAGGAATTAGGACAAAAACTAAGATTAACATCTGTGGATGAAGGAAACCTAGCACCGTCAATCACAGAGTAGCATAAACAAAAAGAGCAAAGCAAGTGAAAAAACAGACAATACTCACAACGATTTTTTAAAAGGCAAAAAAGACAAAAATTCGCAAAAACGCACAAAAACAAAACAGGTCAGACACCCAGAGGCAAATGACAGACAGATTGATTTACAGACACAGTCAGACAGACACTGACTTAAAGTCAAATAAAACAGGCATAAACAAAGACAAACAGACTCAATGTTGGAGTAGAACAAATAGACAGGCAGATTCAGAGACAGACAGACAGACAGAAAGACAGATAGGCAGACAGACAGACAGACAGACAGGCAAACAAAGTGGACTTACCAGGCCACCAACAATAACTACAGCGTACGTTGTGCGTGACGTCAGGGTGGCTATTCCGGACATGACCGTCAGGGCGAGTTCATCGTCACTATATGGGGAACGTGCAGGAACGACCTCTCCGTGGCCCTGCCTATTGGGGGCTCCTTCCCTTGCAAGGGTCCTTTCCCTGGTATTAGTACTGGTGATACTGTACCCTGCTGGGACAAGACCTCTCACGTTCTTTTGCACCTGCAGTATAACAAAACAGCCATGACATACAACTATTTGCAAAAAGCGAGAAGTGGTTCAATTGTTTTTGTTATTATTATTAATATTATTATTATTATTGTCAATATCATCATCATTATTATTTTTATTATTATTATTGTTATTATTATTATTATTGTTAGTGTATTTGTTACTGTTATTATTATTATTATTGATAGTATTATTATTGATATCAAAATTATTAATATTATTGTCATTATTATTATTATCATTATTGTTGATATTGTAATTATTATTGTTGTTGTTGTTATTATTAATATTGTTGTTGTTGTTGTTGTTATAACTATTGCAGTATAAAACGTTTGGATGCATGTCGAGTAATTTGCATATTGAAACACGCAACACTGAAGGTGATGAGCCGCACAAAAATGTTATTATGTATATAATGTATAATATGTATATTATTGTCATTATCATTATCATTATCACCATCATCATCATCATCATCATCATTATTATTATTATTATTATTATTATTATTATCATCTTCATCATCATCATCATTATACGAGAGCGTATGTACTCACGTTAGCGCCCAGTGCCATAGCGAGACGTGCGTTGTGTGGAGCAAGGAACTTCCTCACCAGGGCGGACCAACCGAGGGAGAAGTGAAACTCAATGTCCTCTTGGAAGGCACTGCACAACGTGTGTACATCCAGGGGGTAGCTCACTTCGAAATCGCGTCTGGTGTCAGCAAGAAAACAATAAGGTCCAGCCTCAAACAACACGGACAACAGCGTCAAAGTTTTTAAATATTTGTCAGGAATTATTCTAAGAATGTTTGGTGTTTTGAGTATATTTATTTTAAACAGCTGCTCGTTGGCTGCAAAGATGTGTCTTGACTCTTGCTTTCTTTGCTGTTTATCAAGTCTGTTTTGTGCTTTTATTGAAAAGTTTAGAAAATCTAATAAAAGAAATGCTTAATATAGCCATACATGCTAACCAATATAACAAGCTCTGTAACTTAGAAAAGCACAATTTAACTGTAACTGTAAAACTGTGGCAATGGGTAACGTGTTACCGGAATATCTTCCTGGATAGATGGACGGAGGGATGTGTAGGTGAACTGATTAACGGATGGCTGGGTGGACTCAGATCGACAGACAGGCAGACAGACAAAAGGATGGATCGAATATGGACGACAGGATTAATATATGAGGCATGATTATCTCACCTGGAGGAAGAGGCAAGAGAAGGAAGGATATTTTGCTCCGGACTCTCTGGAGGAAGAAGTCCTTGCATGCGTTCTTGAAAGCAAAAGACAATAAAATAAAGGTGGGTAATTCAGGCTGTAACAATTTTTTGTTTCACTAACTCAATACAAAATGTTATCCGAAAAACAGCAAGCTTATAGCTACTGAACACCGCTATTCAAGCAAATAGAGGTTAACCTAAAAACAAGCGCTATGGAAAATTTAAACGTACATGAACGTGTGGAAAGTTAAGGCCTGCAGACAGAAAGTAGTAGAATCCGCGGGATCGCGTGGACCCTGTTTCAGCCTGATCAAAACAGTTGTAGTAGTATATGCAGTGGCTCAAACCTCTGATAATTAAAATGCCACATTGTGAATGAAGTCTCAGAGAAAAAGAAGGAAGATTATAACCAAGCAAAAGGTGGAGTAATTTTGCATGGCTTAAAACTTTGATGAAACAAGATAGTTTCTAACACAAGAAAATGAAGTCATTAAACCCAAACTTGGGAACTAAAGTTTAAAGCTCAGAAGACACACATCAATGTACATACCTGACATCTCTGCCTGCGACTTTTCTATCACTTGTGTCAGTGAGTTGGAGCAACGTGCCGTTAAGTTCCTCCCCAGGCCTTGCTCGATGTGCTCATGAAGCTCCTGTCAAGACAAACAACCACACAATAATCATTGCAGCTTCAAGTACAGCTATATAGTTTTTCAAATGGATAACACATCCAGCTTCCTTACAGTTCCAAAACGTCAAACCAAATTATCACAAAGCTTTTGCATTTAGGTGCAAGATTAACGAAATACAAAAAGTTTAGCCCTGGCTTTCTGGTCAATAACTCCCTTTTAACAAGAAGTGGCTGTTTGAAAAATAATAAAGAATAAAGCATCACATCATGTAAGTTTAAATATTAATAATTTTTTTCTATCAGTGCATTTCGCAACAATCGATAAACTCCTACTAAAAGATAAAGTAGCAATGAGAATCGTGGCCAATATATGTCTAAGATGTGTTTAAAATAAAAAAAACTGTTCTAGAGCTGAAGTTCAAAGCTTTAATCCATTATTGTACAAGGATGTTACTGCGGTTGGATTACAATGGATAATTTCCACTGCACACAAGGTTAGCTTCACCACAAGCAAACACGACTGTAGCAGAGCATAAAACGTATGCATTTCATTCTACTATGCTATCTCATCGAACTCCAAATCCCCACGTACAGATGCAGTTTCAACACACAGAACATACAATATACCTCTACCTTCAAACACTCTTGGAATCAGAGCCCCAAAACCAAAAAGTGTCACAATACAACGTGTAAGTGTGCGGTTGGCACAGTTGGTAGGATCAGCTGTGACTGCCAACCAGAAGGTCCCTGGTTAAATCCTCGGCTTTGGACGACCTTCTTTCGCCACACTGTTCCTGGACAGGGCCATTAAGACGTTGGACTACGTATTGGATGTTCTACCGGGGACATAAAAGAACCCACACACCAACAGAGTTGGCTAGCGCCGGTGTCGTGGACCGTCATGCGTCACCTCGTCTTCCCGTCAGGGAAAAAGCTATTTAAATTAAATTGAACATGTTCACTAATCTGATATAAAACACCCCTAGTACTAAAGCTTTCCTAATCACCTTTTTATAAGTTCTGAGAAAACCTTGATGCGGATGAAATGGATGATCAAACTCGTTCACCAGTACACCCAGTCTTCCTATCTCTTCCGTCATGGCATCAGCAACCTAGAAAAATTAACACTCAATTAAGATAAACACGCCAAGTTCGCAGAGTAGTGACAACCGGCCTGGGGTTCACCCTATTAAGGTTCTTTGGTACCAAAAACAGTGAGCTTTATTTTGAGCCACGCTATTCTAAACTAAGTTAAGAGGAGGAAACTTAAAGCTATAGTTAAAAACGGAGATCATTGGCATTCTCTCGCACAAACTATTTGGATTTGCAAAGGGTTCAAAAGCCATGAAAAAAAATTGACAGTATAACTTTACCTCTTGTACACATAAATCCGATACTTTATGGCTTTTAACGATTTTGCCAGATTCTTAAAGTTTAGAGTTGCAGGCCTAGACATCATAAGCCCATTTTGTTGCGTTCTTTTGCATAGAACCACGCTAATGTTGAAACATGTTGGGCCTGGTCAAGCCTTTTTCTTTAGGCCAATACAAACGGACGCAACATTGCTGGACCCGTATT